>QRFJ01001583.1:72076-223523 GCA_006176705.1 Cocos nucifera
CATCTCATGTGACATCTGAAATCAATTATTTTCTAATTAAAATAAATTTAAAATTAGATCTAAATAATTTAGAACCATGGCTCTGATACCAGTTGAAGGAAAATCCTGATTTCCGGTCCAGGTTCGTTCAGATCTGATCAGATCAAGAGATATATTTCAAAAATTTTTCTCTTGATCCCAATCAGATCTTGATATATTTCAGATCTGATTCTTATTATTTTAATAAAATAAAATAAAATAAGATAAATTAAATCAAATTTAATTTACCTGATTTGGGTAATCCTATTACCCTGTTGATGATCCTGTTTGCAGCGGAAGGTTCTGGATCTTAGCCACGCAAGCGCCTGGCCTCTACCGGTATCCACTCGGGTTGGATCTGGAGATCCTCTTCTTCTCTATCACACCTCCAAAAATCAGATCTGGATCTGATCTGGAGGATCTTCAAAACTCTTTTTGAAGATCAGCAGTCGTCCTTTGCAGCAGCGCAGCCTTCTTGCTTTTGATCGCCTTTCTTTGATCTGAATCGCACCAACCAAGGTCCAAAACTCCTTTTGGACGTGGAGAGCAAGGGGAGAAGAAGCTTTGGCATGGAGAAGGAGGGGAGAGGCAGCCTTGGGGCATGGGAAACTTTGATCTCAATCAATCTCTTTAATCTGAGTTGGGCGCAGGGTCTTATTTATAGACTAAGCTGTGATCCAACTCCTCTTCTTCCCAACCAATCACAACCCTTTGTGAAATCAGATCTAAATCTGATTGGTGGGAATAGAGTCCCCTGGATTCCTCCTTAGAGGGTGCCTAAGACCAGTCAAAGTTGGATTCTTAGAAGAACTCTAATTGGAATCCAAAAAGGGAGGTGGAGTCCTTGTCCAACAAGGACTCCTAGGCGCCTCCAACTTGGGCACACGCCTAGGGTGGCGTGCGCCCTTCTCCTTGCCAGGTTCTGGCAGGGGGACAGGCCCCCACCAGCTCTCCAATAGGTGCATGACATGTGGTCAAAAGTCAAAGTGTCAATGGTCAACGTTTGACCAGTCAAAGGTAGACTTTTGACCAAAGTCAAAGAACAAGAAATGGCAGGTGACCAAAAATGGCAGGTAATGTCTTACAAAATAAGACAACCTTTTCTGACTTGGACAACCTCCAGTCAGACCATATGAAGGCCTCTGATTGAGCACAAACTCCTTTGGCTCAGTCAGGACAACTTATTTATGATAGTAAAAGAAGAACGTTAGGTTCAATCGAGTGCTAGCACGATTTCCTTGAACCTAATTGAATCTCATTCAGATCAATTGAACTAGATCAGTTCAATTGATGATCACCAGATTCAAACCCTTGTTTGTGTGACCCAGTTAGGTTCAGTTCTGTATGGTAATGGGATATGTCATGATCTCTATCATCGACATCATCGAAACTCCTTTCGATGGATCAGAACTCTTCTGATTCGAACAGCTAGAATGATCGATCATCTAAATCATTCTAATTGCTCCCAAAATCCACCAGTGACACCTAGCAGTATATGGTGGCAACCCATCAGAGCTGAATGCGAACCTCTTGGTGCAGCTACCTGTGTGATTAAGTTCTTCTATCTTGAGCCCCGATCAGATTAGGGTTAAGGTGAACTCGTCAAACCCTAGTCTCTGTCATATGATGTAATCATTCGATTCGAGTCCAATGTGAAAATCTAAATAGAAACTCTTTCTATTATTTCACTCTGCCATGGCCATGGGCTTCTGGACTTGATTCTCATGATTATCATAGGGCTGCTCCTCTACCACCGAGGTAGATAGATTCCATCTTGATGCCATCCAGTTCCTACAATGAACATGCTATAGCCAACATACACCTCAGGGTTCCATATGCCTAGGAGACCGAGTAATGGTGTAGTCAAACTATAACACCCTCAAGGTGAACTGCCGATGCACCTCAGGTCAAAGAACCAGACACACTACTGCAGCATCGAGTCAGTCATTGACGAGAAGGTAGACTCCCTAATGACTACTCGAGGTGGTCACGCTCAGTGCCCTCGTTCTCTAACGAGTACCTGTACTCTCGCTCCGGTGTCTCCACACCGTAGACTCAAGACTCATCTACTAAAGAGAAGCGATTGTACACCAACCTTCCGGATCAATCACCATCCTCGTGATGATCCTATGGTCGGGAGCAATTTATGAGTTAACAATGATTATTCATGTCTTAAATTTTCAACTCTTGAAAATATAAATTATCATTACCATTGACTCAAAGGATGTATCACAAATACTAAATACACATATGTGATAGAAAATAATCCATTTATTGCATTTAGTCAAAATTACAATTTTGCCCCTAAAAGTGTATTCCAAGTGTCAGCCAATTCTGGCTTCTAGGGCACATATATCTAACAATGCCATCCTAGGTGTGCACCCTCTTCTTTCTAATTTCAAGAGAGGGGATAAGCCTCTATCTATTCTCCAATAAGTGTATGACATATGGGCAGATATCCAAGGATCAAAGGTCAACGTTTGACCAAGTCAAAGTACAGAAATTAGCAGGTGATAAAAAATGGCAGGTATTGTCTCAAATTTATCTCATAAATTAAGACAACCCTTTTCTAACTTGGACAAGCTCCAGTCAGACCAGGTAAAGGTACCTAAGTGAGCACAAACTCATTCGGCTTAGTTGAGATAATTTTTAAGATAGAAAAAGAAAAACGTTAGGCTCAATCGTGTGCTAGCACGATTTCCTTGAACCTAATTAAATCTTATTCAAATCAATTAAACTGGGTTAGTTCAATTGATGATATCCAGATCCAAACCCTTGTTTGTGTGACCTTTTTAGATTCAATTCTATATGGTAATGGGATATGTCATGATCTCCATCATCGACATCATTGAAACTTTTTTCGATGGATCAAAACTCTTCTAATTCAGACAACTTAGAATGATCGATCATCTAAATCATTCTAATTGCTTCCAAAATCCACCAGTAACACCTAGCAGCATATGGTGGCAATCCATCAAAATTGAAAATGAACCTCTCAGTGCAGCTACATGTGTGATTAAGTTCTTCTATCTTGAGCTCCGATCAGATTAGGGTTAAGGTGAACTCGTCAAACCCTAATTTCTATCATATGATTTAATTATTCGATTCAAGTCTGATGTGAAAATCTTAATAGAAACTCTTTCTATTATTTCACACTGTCTGCCATGGCCATGGGCTTATGAACTTGATTCTCATGATCATCATAGGGCTGCTCCTCATCCATCGAGGTAGATAGATTTCATCTTGGTACAATCCAATTCCTACAATGAACATGCTATAGCCAACATACACCTCAGGAGTCTAAATGACTAGGAGACCGAGTCATGGTGTAGTCAAACTATAACACCCTCAAGTTGAACTGTCGATGCACCTCAGGTCAAAGAACCAAATACACCACTATAGCATCGAGTCAGTTATTGACGAGATGATAGACTTTCTTATGACTATCCATGGTGGTCACACTCAGTGCCCTCATTCTCTAACGAGTACCTATACTCTCGCTTCGGTGTCTCTACACCATAAACTTAAGACTCATCTACTATAAAGAAGCGATTGTACACTAACCTTCTAGATTAATCATCATCCTCATGATGATCCTACGGTCAGAAGCATTTTATGAGTTAATAATGAAAATTCTTGTCTTAAATTTTCAACTCTTAAAAATAAGAATTATCATTACCATTAACTCAAAGGATGTATCACAGACACTAAATACACATATGTGATAAAAAATAACTCATTTTATTATTTATAGTCAAAATTATAATTTTGCCCTTAGAAGTGTATTACAAGTATCAGCCAATTCTGATTTCTAGGGCATATATATCTAATAAGGTAGGTCTTTCAGAATTCAATTACTTGCATGCATCTAGTTTAAATTACATAGAACCCTTTGATTGAATTTTTTTTTGTGTGCATATTCATATTAAACTAAATTAAGGGCATAACCCAATTAAACAAGATAAGATGGGGATTTGATCACCCTTTCTTAGCCCATAAACAACCAACAAGCATCCTGCATTGATCTAAGCCTTTAATTTTAAAATCAATTAGACATCAGCCCTAGGAGCTCGAGCTCAATAGGATAAGAAACCCTAAGAGTTAAACCAGATTAGGATAAGTCAATTTGACTGGTGTCTAGGAAAGTGGTTCAGGAATGACTGGGTCCGAAGAAAGGTGGTTTCTAATTGGCTCCATTCGCTTATCTGGCCAAGCACAATTAGTGTCTAAGGCAAGCAATGGGGGGACTCCCACCGATCTTACACTTACCTGACCAATTGATTGGCTAATCCTATACTTGAAGGGCTTGAAGGTGATCTTGACAGTTAGGAGCTGTCTAGATCTAGGATAACCCTTAGTTAGGATTGATTGACCAACTTGATTGCTAACCAACATCAAACCTAATCAAACTTAATTCTTCTCTCTCTTCTTAATTCTAGGACTCCTTAGAACCTCTTCTTTAGAACTTTTATTTTTTTTATTTTTTTTCTTCAAAAATAAAATAAATTAAATTAAAAAAAAGGAAGATTGAGGATATTTAGAATATAGTGAATTCTTCAACACTCATGTGGAGAAGGATTTCAGATCTGACTAGTCAAAATAGATTTAGTTTCTATTTCAGATCCTACAACCTCAACATCCATAATGAATTTAGCAAATCAGTCTCAGCCTCAAACTCTTAAGGACTTATGTTATCCAGTTGATTCCATCCAACCCTTTTGTATCAGGTTGCCCCAACCCACAGCAAATAACTTTGAAATTAAACCTCAAATCATTAACATGCTTCCAAAATTCATGGGAATAGAGGATGCATATATATTCGTTAGGGAATTTGAAGAGGTTTGTACAATCATGAAACTACAATAATTGTCAGAGAACGAAATCAAACTAAGATTAACCAATTTTTTTCTTAAGGATAATGCGAAAAAGTAGCTTTATAGTCTTCCAAATCAATCTATCACGATCTGAGAGGGCTTTATGAGAATATTCTTAAAAAAATATTTTTTTCATCACAAAATAGCTAGAATTAAAAATAAAATAAACCAATTCTATCAACTAGCTAGTGAATCATTTTGAAAATACTTCGATCGATTCAAGAACCTCTTGACTCAATGCCCACATCATGGAATAGAAACTTGGAGGCTATGCCAAATAATTTATGAAGAGTTAGATTCAAATTCTTGAACAATGCTAGAGTCCATGTGCCAGGGATAATTTATGTACAGAGAACCAAATGAAGCCTGACAATTTTTAGAAGATCTAGCCAAAAAAAGTTTACAATGGGAAATAACTAGGGAACCAAAAAAATCTACACCTTTAAGAGGTGAAATATACCAAATCCAAACCTCCCTAGCTGCAGAAGCCAAAATTGCAATGTTGACACATAGGCTAGAGGCCTTAGAACTTCAGAGATCAGCCAATGTGAACCAAGTATCTGCACCCATGTACAATAGGTGCAATGCACCAGACCATGTCCTTGAGGAATGTCCCCTCCCAATGAACCAATTAGATAATGGATGTGCACAAGTGAATGCCACATATCAGAGACCACTGAACAATCCCTATGCACCTACTTACAATCCAGGTTGGAGGAGTCATCCAAATTTTTCATGGTTACAAAACCCAAATGTAGGCGGTCCAAGTTTCAATCAATAGAATCCAAGGCCTAATCTTGTGATAAAGACCCTGCCACCACCAGACTTTAATATTAATGAAAAGAAACTTAGTTCTTTAGAGAAAAGCCTGAAAATCCTAGCCAAATCTAATGCTGACACTAATGCTACCTTAAGCAATTTCATGCAAACTATGAGCCAAATTCTGAATTCAAATTCTCATGCCATAGTTCACTTAGAAATTGGTCAGCTGGCATCTACCATAAGTAAACATGAACGAGGTAGGCTACCTAGCCAACCTGAGCCCAATCTAAGAAATCAAAATGGTAGACCATCCCAAGGAAATCAGGTTAATCAAGTTAATGTTATTCATTCTTTGAGATCAGAAAAATAAGTGGATAATAAGGTAAATACATCTGACACTATAGAAGACTTGAGTGCTGAGTTTGTTGAGCCTCCCACTGAATCATTCATAGAAATGACTAAACCATCACCTAAGTCATCAAAAGAAGAGGCACCCAAAGTAGAGTTGAAACCCCTCCTTAAGTATTTAGGTTCACAGAAAATCTTGCCTGTAATTATTGCATCAGACCTGAATTCTAATCAAGAGGTATGTAATGAAATGTCAATGGAGTTATTTAAATAAGATCACATTAATTTATCTTCAGAATTAAAACCGCCTTTAGTCACCATTCCAGCATCCATTGAATCAAACTTAACTCCTAAAACAAAAACTCAATTCATGAGTATTTTAGAAGAACAAATAGGAGAAATTCTTAATAAACATGGGTCTGAGAATGGGATCACAAATTATATCCCTAAAATTAATAATGAGTATATCAATAATGGGATTATAAATCAACTTTCTGAGATTGACAATCCAAAACCATTGAAATTTGTCAATCCAGTATTTGACACAGGATAGTAAATTGCATTGTATCTGGCTGAAGACGGTAAACTTAGCACTTATTGGGAGGCAACCCAATATTTAGTTTTCTTTAGTTTAACTTATCTTTTCAGTTGATCTTTTTCGGATAATTTGAATAAGCTGGAGGGAGAGCTTAAATTTTCAAAGGTATGTGCTGGACCAAAAATATACTGAGTTAGGTATATTCTTCCATGTTCTTTATTACACTCTTTATTTTTTTTCTTCTCCATTGAGGATAATATCGATTAAGTTGGAGGAGAGAAAAATAAAAATTTTTAAAATTTTAAGTCCTTAAAAAAGTTAGTATTTAGTATTTAGACAACTGATTATACTTAAGAATCGAATCAAACTAAGCATTTTTTAAAAAAAATTGATACACAGATCAGAGAATTTATGAGATATTGAGGAATCAAATATTAAAAAAATTCAATAAAGAGTTAAGTCTAAAATATAAAAAGTTTTTTCTTGGAGTATTTCTAATTATTTTTACTAGCATCAAAGAAAAGTCTACTTTTTACAGGCATGTATAGGGTAACTATACTTTTCTTCATATAAAATTTTTATTTTAATAAAATAGTTTTCAAGTACTTCTCACTGAGTAACTGGGCCTCTTTGCCTAAGCAAGCATTGAGTTTCGCATCAAAAGATGGAAAAAATAAAGAAGCTCGTTGTAAAGCTAGTCTTAACTCATAACCTATTTGATTCGAGCTAGTAAAGCCCAAGAGGTATTCTATATCTAGTGCCCTAAAGCCAACTGATTTAGGAGTCATTAGCCCAAAACTCGCTACATGGATCAAATAAAAAGCTTAAGGGATTAAGACACTCAATAGTGGTATAATATTAAAAAAAAAAAATATTAATTTTTTACTAAGTAATCGAATCCCATTGCCTAAGTAAGTAATAATATTCGCATAAAAAAATGGGCAATGTAAAAATAAAAATCAATAAATGAAGGACGGAAGAAGCAATACACTTGTCTATATGAAAGTTTAGACAAATCAGAGATAAAGATGGGATAATTTAGAAAAAATTTAAAAAAATTTAATATTTTTTGCTTAATCTTTTTATTGATAAGTATTAATATCCCAATGACATGTCTCATTTAAGCTCTATTGAATATTAATGATCATTTTGAAAACTACTTAGGTAAAATTCAAAACTCTAAAGTTAAAAGATATTTAAAACTAAATTCTTTCTTTATTCGAAGATGAGCAAAACTTAAGTTGAAGGATGTGATAAGTATCATAAATTTATCTATAAAAATATTAATTTATCAATTAATTCATATTAATTTTTTAAAATTTATGATCAATTTATATAAAATTTTTAAGAAATTCATATTTTTATTAATTAAAAAATTAATTAAAAAATAATAAAAATTAAAAGATAAACTTTTAGAATCAATGGAAAGAGCTAATTTTTTTTTATCATAACAAAATAAGTTTGAAGCAAAATGGAACTAAAACGAAGAAGATATGAATTTCTAAAAAAATAAAATAAATAAATAAAAATGGCTCAGTCGGCTCTGCAAGCCAAGTCGTCAAAGTCAACTCAGTCGCAGAAGCTACTAGTCAGTCCATGATCTAGGTGTGGACCACTAGCTCAGCAGAAATCGATGAATCACAGTGCGACACATGGCGGACCTAGATCCTTAAAGGATCCATAGAAATCCATCACAGCTCACAGGGTATTTTAGACTTTTCACTCGACAACAGGAGGTGCTAATTGATTACGGTGTGCAGTGTAGCCGGTCCATACGGTCCATGGGAACAGTAATTACACGATCGGACAGTTGCGGTTGATTACGGTCAAGATTGGACGGTGGTGGTTATTTTTGGGTTTGATTCAAATTCGTTCAACGATCTAGCATGATCCGATGGCCAACGGTCCAGAATGCTCCCGACAGCGATCAACGGCCAGATTTTCTCCATCAACATATGATCGAATGGTCAGAATTTAATCCGACCTGATTTGGACTGATACACATCCAATTTTGATGATTTTTGGACCGTTGGATTTCTATTAACAATCAAATTTCATCCAGAATAGTAGAATTCATCTAGGACTCCTTTTAATCCAATTTTTACTCAAGTTTTTTCATATTTTGATGATCAAAGAGCTTCTTAGTCCCATATTGCCTAGAAGAAAACTCTCCAGTCCTCCTAGCTCTATAAAAAGGACCCCAAGCCTCTAGAAATTAACATCTTAGATTAAGGTGAAGCTTTGGTACAGGATGAAACTAGGCTATGGGTTAATGGCTGCTTCGAAGCAATGGGTACTGAGAAGAAGTGCTAGGCTTGTACACTATCTTTCCATCAATGGCAATCCAAGATCAGAGATCAGCCTATTTTATTTTTTTATTTTATATATTTAAATTATGAACTTTTTAATGTAATATTTATTTTTATGCTCTTTAATTTCGTGCTCTTTATTTTTATTATAATTTAATTTTTATATTTTAATTATTATTTTTTATTTTATTGCAATTAGATGCTAAGATCTAACTAGTAGATCTTAGTATCAAGTTTAAATTCCTGCACCTTTTAATTTTTATTTTTTTATTTTTCAACTTCACTTTTGATTCCAAAACTATTCTCTTTTCCTTTTTTTTTTGTAAAATCAAAGATTTCAAATCTAAAAATACTACCTTCCCTGTGGATTCGATCCGACTCACTGCTATCTATGAATTTTTAATTATTTTAAGAAGTTGGATTAAACTGATAAACACGGTGTCTTAATGACAACATCGCGTTCCTATCACTTGGTAAGATACACCACTCACCCAGTGAGCTATTGCACCTCCTTTAAGGAGCTTTCGGGTTTCATTTCAAGTAGTGTTTGGATCTTTTCGGGGTTGGCTTCTTTTCCTCTCTAGGTTACAAGAATGTTAAGAAATTTTCTAGCCATAACTCTAAAAGCATACTTATTGGGGTTGAGCTTTATTTGGTGCTTACAAAGTTCTCTCAATGCCTCTTCTAGATCTACGATATGCTGATCTTCCTCCATGCTTTTGATTAGTATGTCATCAACATAAATCTCCATATTACAGTCAATCTAGAGTTTGAAGACTTTGTTGACTAGGCACTGATGGTGGTACTTGTATTTTTCAAACTAAAAGACATCATTTTATAATAGCACAAATCTTTATCGATGATGAAGTCTATATTTTCTTCGTCTTCAGGAGCCATTCTGATTTGATTGTAGCCAAAGAAGGCATCCATAAAGCTTAAAAGCTTATGTCCTAAGATCGCATCAACCAGCTAGTCAATTGTTGGTAGAGAAAAGCCGTCCTTGGGGTAAGCTTTGTTGAGGTCAGTAAATCGAAACAGATCCTTTATTTTCTACTTACTTTTTTAACCATCACAACATTGGTCATCTAGTTTGGATACTGTGCTTCTTTGATAAATCCTACCTTCAGGAGTTTATCGACCTCTTCATCTATTGCCTTTTTTCTTTTCGGAGTAAAGCTTCTATTCTTTTGCTTCATGGGCTTATGTTTAGGATCAATATTCAGCTTGTGCATGATAACATTGGCAGGAATTCTAGGCATTTCTAAGGCCGACCATGCAAACACATCAGCATTTTTTCGAAAAAAGAAAATTAATTTTTTTTTTAGATCAGTATTTAACCGAGCTTCTATCTGGATGATTTTTTTTGGCTCTCTTTCTAGGAGGATGGTGATAAGTGGTTCTGCCAACTCACCATGGTTTTTTCTGACCTCACTTTCAAGATCTTGATCGAAAATTTTGGTGGGTGAAGTTCTAATTGGTTTCTTCATCTTCAAAGCTATCAGAAAATATTGCCTGGCCATCATTTGGTCTCCATGCATTTTTTCGATGCCTAATCTAGTTAGAAACCAGACTAGTAGGTGGTAAGTTGAGACTACAGCTCTAAAGGCATTGAGCCCAGGTCGGCCAAGAATGGCATTGTATATAAATGATATTTTGATGACTAGTAATGTAAGTTGCACTGTTGACTGATAGGATTCTCTTCCTACAATGACCAGTAGCATGATTTTTCCTTCAACTGCTACTGAGTCACCTGAGAATCCAATCAGAGAGCTGCTCACCTATCTCAAGTTATCCAGCACATTAATTTTTGAGAGGTCATCATAGAACAACACATCTATTGAGCTTCCATTATCTACCAAAATTTTTTTTACATCATTACTTGCTATTATCATGGAAACGATGATAGCATCATTGTGGAGTGTTTGAATCCCTTGGGCATCATTATCAAAAAAAAATCATTTTTGGTACACTATCTTTTTGGAGAGAAACTCTTGGATGCCCCTCGAGGCCCACTACCCTATGAGATCATATTGATAACTCCTGCAGTTGGTCGATTATGTTTAGTAGCATCGTCAAGCTTCTTGCATGGCTCTAAGAACCGGTTTGCCCAATCTTGGACATACTTGTCGAGAAAGTCTTGATGAATTGAGGCCTCAATCTCATCTTTGAGCTGCCGACATTCTTCAGTATCGTGCTTATGGTCTCGATGGAAGCAGTAGTACCTATTCTTATTTTTTTGTCAGCAGAAACTTTCATGGGAATAGGGCAATGGAGATATCCCTGATTCTCTATCTTCATTAAAAATTATGATCGAGGGACAGATAAAGAAGCGTACCTATCAAATTTTCTAGGACTTCGAGACCTCGGATTTTTTTGTGGCGGTTCACTACTGCTCTCCTGATTCCTGCATTCTTCCTCACAAGACCACTTCTTCCCTTATTTATTTTTCTTCTCCTTTTTATTTAGCTTTTCTTCTTCCTCGGCATGGGCGTACTTTCAGGTTCGAGCCAACATTATCTCATAATTTTTTGAAAAGTTCTTATTGAGGAAGAAGACCAGATGGTAGCTTTCGAGTTTCTTCTTCAAGACTGACATGGCGATGGACTCGTTGAAATCTTTTACTTCAAAAATAGCAACATTAAAGTAGGCCATATAGTCTCAGAGGGGTTCATCCTCCTGCTGCACCATAAAGAACAAACTATTCTAGTGCTTCAAATGGAGATGGTTGCTCCAAAAATAGGCTATGAATAGCTTGCTCAACTGGTCAAAAGATAAAATGAACTTAGGATGGAGCCTAGAGAACCACACTCTTGTAGATTTCTTAAGGATGATAGAGAAGGTCATGCAAAGAAGGGCGTCAGATGCACCTTGAAGCCTCATAACATCTCTATATTCCTCAAGATGGTCTTAAGGGTCAGTGGAACCATCAAATAGCTCCATTGTGAGCATCTTGAATCGGGTGGAAACTGATTCATTCAAGATTTTAGTGAAGAAAGAAAAAGAGAGGTGGAAGTCCTTCTTACTCTGGGAGGCTTTTCAAGCTACACCTTCCTTAATCTTTTCTCAAGATCTTGAAGTTTCTGTTCAAGATCCATTTTTCACAATGGCTTTCTGCTGCAAGGAGTTGATTCAGCTTCATAGGAGCACTCTTCTTGATCAAGAAGGTGCTCCCAATGGAATTCTTGGAGGGTTGGAAGATGGCTAGTTTGTGATGGAGCCTCTCAAGAAATAGATTCACTTCATTGTCTGCTGGAGTTGTTGTACGGCATTGGTAAGGGCCTGAACCTGCTACACTAATAGATTGAATTGCTATAGATCAATTACTGCCCGAGGATGGGATCGGACCATCTTCGAGGGAGCTCCAGGAGAAGATGGAGCCAGATTTTGTGCTTTCTTGACTATTTCCAAAAAATTATGGATGAAAGTGTTGGTGATATCAACTCCTATGGTACCACTTATTAAGAATCTAGTACCAGATTATTATGGTAGAAAGAAAGAAGAAAACTAAAATAAGAACACAATCAAGTATGTGGATTAGCCTAAAGGCTCGTCTCCACGAGGCATACAAAGCTCCAGTATAAAAGAAAAAAGAAGTACAAGAGGAGAACACCCACTCTCAACTCACTGTATATAAATCTCTCTCAACTAGAAGCTATCCTCACAAAAATTCTCTTAGAGTCATAAGAAGATCCTCAAAAGCTATAAGATGCTCTGCCCTCACGACCTCAGTGCTGGATGTTATGCACCTATTACTTCTCTCTCTCGCAAGCTGCATGTACTTGACACTTTGCCAAGCTCCTCTTGATGACTGCTTGAGCCTCTCTACATTTCTCTCACACCACATGCACCACATCTTGCTCCACAGCACCTCAGACCTTTAAAGAGAATGAAAATTCTCTTTTTAGTAGTTTACAGGAGTCCTAATATGGCTCTTTCTCCTAATATGGATCGAACATGATCTTAATGGAGTCTTGAAATATTTTCCAAACTTCAAATCATGACCACAGCCCTCCATGGCTGCTGAATCCTATAGTCCATGCGCAACTCTTGTAGACCCCTTTGATTAATCATAATCCAAATCCAAATAGAAAATTTCATCATATTTTGTTCGCCTCCATCGAGTCGGTTCTGTCAGAAGTCGAGCTGGCTCGACTGCGTCTCGTCTGAACACCTGCTTTCTATCTGCCTAAGAAGGCTGACTCGACTGCGGTTGGAGTCGACTCGATATTAGCCCAAGCCAGCTCGATCCTATATTTGAACCAGTCCGACTGCTTACTGATACTGCTTCTTCTCTACTGTGAGTTAAATTCAAGACATCAAATCCTAACAATCTCTATCTTGACTTGACATTTGGCCTCCACCTGACTTTAAGAGCTTTTAGATCTTCTCGTCCTCATGCCTTAGAGCAATTGCCTACTAATCATGGATGGGCAAATGTGGGAGTCGAGCTAGGTCATTCGATCCCACCTCCATCAATGATTATAATCCTCCTGACCTGACACCTGTTCGGGGTAGCCTCCTATGGTAATAGAAACTTCTTCTTGCAACGTCGCATGTCATCCTCCCAAAACTCCCATTCTGTGCTCGATCCATCTCCACCTGAAGCTCTACCTCATACTAGGCTTCCTACCATAAGGTAGTATCCTCCATTCTTTCTTTCTTTTAACACCATCCTACTGCCGTGCATGATCTTCAGAATTTCTTCATCAGCTTTCTATCTAAAGTCAGTCGAATCTAGTATGCTCAATGAGATTAGATTCTTCTTACAGCTAAGTATGTACCAGATCTTATCCAACTTCTTCATTATTCCATCATGAAGCTTTATGCTGACCATTCTGCTATTTTTGATCTCACAGCTTGATCTATCTAGTAGGAACACAGCACCCTCACTGATCTTAAGAAAGTCAAACATCTTCTTTCTACAACATACATAATGAAAATAAGCAAAATCCATAATTCACTAGGAGAAAGAAGTAGATACCTCATCAGTAACTAGAAGAATATTATCACTATCTTCTATATCGCTACTGACCATTGCCATAGTAGCCCTCTTTCGATCTTTGAGTTGTGGGCAATCCTTCATTCAATGCTCCAACTATTAAAAAATATGTTTCAAAGTCAATCATCAGCCTGTTGACGATTGAGCTACCTTATAATTATAATTAATTTGTTAATGAATAAAATAAATATTTTGATATTTTCATCATAAGATATACATCTTCTAATGAACTCCATTATTGTAATGAAGTTCTTAGGACTATTTAGTTTTGATAAAAAGAGAATTATCGATTAGTCATTAAAACTGTTCACGACCAAATGATATGCCGTTAATTAAGATGATAGTGTTTATCAAGCATAGATCGTTGTATGCCATATAGGTTGGTTGTTCTCTTAACCAAAGAGTGTGGAGATACTGGTATGGCATACAAGTGAGATGTAAGGGTACATCATCACTGAACGTGACCAACTCTAGAGCCTCTACTTTTGAGAATTATCCTAATGTGATATAGATATAAGTGTCCCTTATACTTGAGATTACCATAATGGCTTGCAAGCAACTCACTGTGCTTTGGTACTAAACTAACTAAATTTTTAATTTAATAATAGAAGATTTCTGAGCACAGTCAAGTACTTATAAAGTTGGTGAGTGATCAAGATAGGATTGACTACTCCAAGAGTTGGAGAAGAATGCATCACTGTATTTCAATATAGCAAAAATCTTGGCCAGGATAATCAATAAGATGGATTTGATATTTTGAAATACAATGTGGATGACCTAATTGAGATTGATAGTTAAACTCTGAGGTGTCCTACGAGCATTTTGGTTAAGAAGATGAATTATACGAAAACTATATCCATATGGGTTCTAAGGATGTTATTCTATACATTCGACCTATCCGATCGTCGAGTACCATTGCTAGATGGTCACTTCGATTGATATAAAAAATTATTTCTATGCTATCAGCTTAGATTCAGACCTATGGAATCATACACATAAGAGTTCTTGATCTGATTGGAGGGTTGATCAATAATTAAGAATAATTCATAGGTCAAATAATCAATACGATTGATATTTGACCTAATATAGGTATTGCAGAAGGATCGATTAGTAATTTGATTATTAATTAACTTAATTTGATTAAGTCAGAAGATTAAGATTAAATTTAATTAAATATAATTTAATTAAATTTAATTTGAACTTGATTGGATTAAGTTTAATTGATTTATTGGATGAGCCAATTGCTAGAAAGAACTAGTCCTAGTTCAATTAGGACTTGTATCAACCTAATTTTTAATTTAATTAAAAAATTAAATTAAAATTAAATATAATTTAATCTAATTTAATTAGATTATTAGTTGGACTAAGATCTAATCTAATTAGATTAATTAAATTCTAATTTAATTTGGTTCGAGGATCAAGTTGGACCAAGTCAAACTAAGAGTCTTAGTGAGACTAGGACTCCTATCTCCATGTGCCACCTTAGCCCCAACTCTCCCACGCCATTTGCTTTGGATTTTTTCATGAAAATCTTCTCTCCTAGGCCTCCACACTTGCCCCAAGTACCTCCCTTCTTTTTGACATGGAAAATTTAAGATGGACCAAGTCAAAGAAGTAGTTTGAGTTGATTTAAATTCTATGATATAGAATTTTAAGCAACTAAAACTCCTCCCTCTTTATGCCACCCATACCCCTAATTTTTTGGTGATTTTTTCATGGCTTTTAAGAGAGGATTTGTGTGACAAAACATGATGGTTCATAGTAGAAAAGAAGGAAGGGGCACCCAAGAATTGGGCACCCCAAGTCTAGCCCTATTTGAATATCTCTTGACTAGGTATTTGACCTAGTCAAGGATTCCTCCATATCTCCATCTATAAAATATTTTTTGATCTAATTTTCTCATAGATTTTAGAGACTTGAGAGGGCTATTGAGGTGTAGAAAAACTTGGGTGCAAATACCTTGGGCGTTGGAATTTTGTGAAGAGAAAAATCTAAGTGTTGGTGCAAGAACAAAGAAGAAGAAGAGGATCTTCTTCTAGGATTTGTTTTCTACATATCTTCCTCCATCCCTTTTATGATTTTGAGAGGTGTCTCAGCATTACAAATCATCTTTCTCAATTTTTGAAAGTTGGAGAGTCTAAGCTTGAAAGAAGGAAGATCCAGATCGATCATCGAAGAAGGATCAGCACAGTACTAGCATACTGTGCTGATTTTCGGGCATCAAATTTTAGATCTACAATCGAGGGCTCGTATGGACAACTCGTAAAGATCGGATGTATGTGCAGCTTAGAGCAACTATCTTAGGCCTAGATCAGCAAGTTAAAAAACTCGAGATTCAAAGGTAAGGGTAATCTGATCTTCCTATTATATATCTAATTTAGATCTAGTGTAGATCTATATTGATGTGATCAATAATTTTTTATTTTAATATATTTTATTTTTTGATTTAAAATTATGCTTAGTAGAATTTTATATCTAAGATTTTTTATATTTAATTATGAATTAATATAATTAATTCATATTTTGCTGCATAGATTTAAAAAAGTTTTAAAACTAACCCTGAAATCCGATACTAGTTCCTTCAATTAGTATCAGAGCCTAGATTATTTTATTACATGATTTAAACATGATTAAATTATATTTTTAGATTAGATCTAATTTATAATTTGATGATTAAATCTAAAAATAAATTTTTAAATTGCACATACTGTAAGGTTGTCCTGGTGTAAGGCTTACCCCTAATAGTGGAGAGGTTGTCCTAGTGCGTGCAGATCTAAAATCCTAATTATAAATTTTTAAATTAGATCTAAGAGATTTTATGATCTGATTAAAAGAGTTTTAATCTAATTTTTATCATTATAAATGTATTAGATCTGATCTAAAATGATTTATTATTGATTAGAATTGAAATTGTTTCAATTTCATGAGTATGTTTAGATTAGATCTAAAATATTTTCATATTTGTTATATGTGTATATTGATTATGAATCAAATATGTAGCTAGTTGGTAGAACCATATTGTAAAAATCTTTTATAAATATAAAAATTATTTTCAAAATGGCAAACCCAACCCTCAATCCAAAACTTAATTAAGAATTAAGGATTGATTGATTAGGATCTAGAATTATGAATTGAAGATCCTAAGACACAAATCATAATAAATTGGATTAGTGGAAATTAAGTCCATTAATTAGATTAGACCTAAGGTTAAATTAAAGAATGAACTTAATTAGAGAATTAACTGAATCTAATCAATAGTTGTTTTAGATTAGGTTAAGGATTCTCTAGATCAATTACAATAGTTAGAGTTGGTCAAGTCCATGTCTTTAATGGGAACCAAAATGGACTTGATTCCTTACTACGTGGTCAAGCTCAAAATTACTAGGTTGATCAAATTGAAACTAATGAATTGGATGGTGTCTAAGATAAGTTTGACAGTTTGACCAGTGGTTTTTAATTGAGAGCTACTTGCACTGATTCGATCTTTAACGAGTTAATGGCATATCCCTTCCACTGATCTCACTTATCTGGCCATTCTGGTGAATTAGATTTTGATTAGATCACTTGGTGATTTGGGCTCATCCATGTCAATTAGGTAAATTAGTATGACTGATTTAGGTGCTCCTAATGCCAATTTGAATTAGATTTTTTTTTATCTGACTTGATGAAGTAGTGGGAGGATTGAAATTGGCTAGCTTATTCTTTCTATTTTTAAATCAAATCAATTAAATCTTCTAAAATTATTAGGTTCCTAAATATGAAATAGTTATGGTGATAACTAGATCATGGCCTTTCATTAAGTGGATGATAATGGATCCATTAGTTGGATAATCATTGGAGGCCTAAAGGCCTGGTGCTTATTTACTAATAAAATTATCATTCATAATATAATTTTTTGACCGTGTATCTCTAAATGATGGTTAGATTGATCAACCATAGTTGGGCTTAATCATTTATTAGTTAGATGGATCCTATATGATCATGTTAATGGTTGGACCTAACCGAAACTTTCAGTGGAGGCCTTACCCTACTGAAAAGATATCTAAGATAAAATTAAATTACTAAAAATTATTTGAAAAAATAATTGATTATGAACCTACTCTTAGATGTACATGGGTTGACCAACCATAGTTGGGCTTGTATGCAGTCTATGTGGAGACTTGATCCAAAAATCATTATTCTATCAAATTAAGTTAATTAGTAATTAAATTATTAATTAAATCTCTTATAAATATAGAATCTAAATCCAATGGGTGTCTGGATAATAGAGTCCTATCAATATGAAACTCTTGATCAAAGAGTCCCCAACCAATGGAACTCTTGATCCCAGTGTACTAAATGAGTGGAACTCATGATCATAAAGTTCCAGACTAGTAGAATTTTTTATTACAGAGTTCTAGATAAGCAGAACTCAGAGTCCTAATGCAGAAGAACTCTTGTTCGAAGAGTTTCAATCCAGTAGGACTCTTGATTATACAGTCTCAGTCCAGTGGAACTCTTGATCATAGAGTTCTAAATAAGCAGGATTTAGAGTCCTAATCCAGTAGGACTCTCGATCAAAGAGTCTCAATCCAGTGGGACTCTTCATCAGCCATCAGGTCGGATAGAAATTTTTAATATATGTGAAATTTTTAATATATGTGATCCCGTAGGTTTGAACCTAAGCCGGTACTATAGAAATCAATTCCTATACTAATCAAAGTGACCATCTAGCAATGGTATCTGACGTTCAGATAGGTCGAATAGTCGTAATTACAATATTCAGAACCTACGTGAATATGGTTATCGCATAATTCATTTCTTTGACCTCTATATATTGGATGATTTAGAGTTAAACTATCAACCTTAAAAAGTACATCCAAATCATGTCTTAATGCAACCAGTCCCGTGACTCATTACTAGGACTACTCTGGCTAAGAATTTACTAAATTAAAATATAATTGAACATAGCTCGTAAATTAAAGTGGTCAATCCCATCTTGACTCATATACCAACTCTTTAAGTACTTAACCATGCCTAGAAACCTTTCATCATTGAATTAAAAATTTAGATAGTCCAGCACCAAAGCATAGTGAGTAGCTTGAAAGTCACTATGTTGATCTTAGATCGAAGGAACACTTATATCCATATTTCATTGGAGCAAATCTTGACAGCAGAAAAGCTCTAGAATTAGTCACGTTCAATGCAGATGTACCCTACATCTACCTACATGCTATATCAGTATCTCTATACTCCTTAGTTAAGAGGATAATCAATCCACATGGCACACAACAATCTATACTTGATAAATATTGTCGTTCTGGATAACAACGTATCATTTAATCACGAACAAGTTTAAGAACTAAACTATAAATCATCCTTTATCGATTCTAAATAGTCCTAAGAACTCCACCATAATACAGGAGTTCATTAAAAGATGAAAAATTTATGATGAAAAGTCAGAATAACTTTTATTCAATTAATAATTCAAATACAAGTATAAAAATAGCTCAATCATCAGTAGACTGATGATTGATTTTGGAATACTATTTCCAATACTCTCACATTCTCTCTTCTTAGATTTTTTTCGAGAAACAAATTTTCATAGATAGAATGACTTTCCTATCTATGCATATGCTACTTAGGTCCTATCTAAAGTGGGCGACCAAAGGAGGAAAAAAAAACATGTGGCATAAGAGGAAGAAGTTGGTGTAGGAAAAACTCTCTCTCTCTAGAATTTTCCATGCCCAGAAACAAGCACCCAACAACTCTGAAATTCTCCCTTTAGAAACCCTCACTTCCTCATGCACGTCCATACAAAAAATCAAATTTAAATGGGTGATATTCAATATGGGAAGCATGTGGGTTTGGGATAAGAATGAGAGGTTAGGTTTGTTCCAACCTCTAACCAATTCTCTTCAATTCAAAATTCAAGATAAAACCCAAACACTTTCCAATGCTTGGAAAGGTGATTAACATGCAGAAGGACTCTTCTTCTAGTGTGCATGCACACTTTTAATCTAATTAAAAGTGGTGACAAAAAGAGGAAGGGCATGGGGAGTAGATAGGGATGGGAGTTAGAGTGGTTCCAACCACTCACTTGAATTAAAAATTCAAGCGACCCCTTATCTTCATCCAATGCTAGGACCATGTCAATTGGATGCTAATTATCTTTCTTAGGCATGGGAAAAACCTCACAAGAAATCTAAAAACTCTGTGAAGGTGGGCATGGGTCAAATAGTCAAGGCGCAAGGGAGAAACATTCAAAATCACTTGAAATGTTTGACCTATCCAATTAAGTTTCATCCAAATCTATTTAGCCAAATCCAATTAGAATAAATTAAATCTAATCAAATTAGGTTTAATTCATCTCAATTAAATTTTAATTAAATCAAAAATTAATTAAATTCAGGTTCTGATCAAATCAGAGACTTATCTTTCTTAGCAATTAGGTCATCTCATAACCTAATTAGATCAAACCCAATCGAATCAAATTTAATCAGATTTGATCCAAACCTCATTATTTATTTAAATTAAGCCAATCAGCAATCTAATTGTTAATTAATTCTTTAATAATATCAAAGTTTTATTTAGTAAAATTTAAGAAGGCAGAGTCCCAATCCAGTGGAACTTCTGATCATAGAGTCCTAGTCTAGTGGAACTTTTGACCATAGAGTCTAGAACCATTGGAATCCCAAATTAGCCATCAGATCAGGTAGAAACTTCTATTGTGTATAATCTCATAGGTTCGAATACTAAGTCGGTAGCATAAAAATTAATTTTCTATATTAATTGATGTGATCATCTAGTAATGGTACCCGATGTCCGGATTGGTCTCATAGTCGCAATACAATATCCATGAATCTGTAGCATATGATTACCATATAATTTATCCTCTTGATGACCTTAATACTCAAAAGACAACCTAGGATTTGACTGTCAATCCTGAAAAGTCATCTATATTATATTTCAAATTTCAATATCTATCATAGACTACCTAGGTCGAGATTTTGCTAAATTGAAATACAGTAATGCATTTTTTCCAACACATGGAGGGGTCAATCCCATCTTGTCTCATGCACCGACTAAATAAGTACTTAACTATACCTAAAAATCTTTCATTACTAAATTAAAAATTTAGATAATCCAATACTAAAGTATAATAAGTTGCTTGCAGGTTACTATAGTGATCTCAGATCTAAGGAACACTTATATTCATATCCTTTATGAGTAACTCTTGATAACAGAGAG
This sequence comes from Cocos nucifera, assembly GCA_006176705.1. Classification (NCBI taxonomy): domain Eukaryota; kingdom Viridiplantae; phylum Streptophyta; class Magnoliopsida; order Arecales; family Arecaceae; genus Cocos; species Cocos nucifera. Next base: position 93,155 of record QRFJ01001583.1, read on the forward strand.
CTCAGCAGTTGGATCACGTTCAATAAAATATATCTTTATATTTCACCTACATGCCATACCAGTATCTTCATAGTCCTTGATTAAGAGGACAATCAACTTATATGGTACATAATGACCTACACTCGATAAACATTATTATTCTAGATAATAATATATTATTTGCTGACGAACAAATTTAAGGACTAAATGATAATTCCTCTTTTATTATTTCTAAATACTCCTAAGGACTTCATCATAAAAGAGTTCATAAAAGAAAAATGCACAAAAATGATGAAATACCATAATAATAATTTTATTTATTAATAATTTAAGTACAAATTATAATAAGCTCAACCGTCTACAACCTAGACAATTGATTTTAGAATATATTTTCCAACACATATTTCTTCGGAGCAAATCTTGACAGTAGAATGCTTCAGAGTTGATCCCATTTAGTGACGATATATCCCTATATCTTATCTGCATGCTATATCAGTATTTTCATACTTCTTAATTAAGAGGACAACCAATCCATATGGCACATAATGACCTATACTCGATAAATATTATTATCCTAGATAACAACGTATCATTTGGTTATGAATATATTTAAGAACTAAATGATAAATTCTCTCTTTATTGGTTCTAAATAGTCCTAAAGATTTCATCACAATACAGAAGTTCATAAAAAGAAGATGTACACTTATGATAAAAAGTCAAAATAAACTTTTTATTAATGATAAATCATATAATTACAAAATTAGCTTAACTGTTAACAGGCTGACGATTGGCTTTAGACATTTTCCAACAATAGAGACTTAATTGCTAAAGGTTAGCAAGTTCAAGGAGGACTAATATGCAAATGTTGTATATCAAATAGGAATTTAGTTCAATTAAATTTAGGTCAAGTTTTAAGCTTAGGTCTCATGCACCCAAAGAGAGTTTGGATGCGTCAGGTGTATGACACCTAAACCTAGCCTTCCTAACCTAATTGATTTGGTCTTTGACGAGTCAATAGGGTCCACATCTTAAGGTTTCTTGAATGAAATCCTAGGCATCATATGTTAGGACCAAATAGGAAAAGTGTTGACCCTCAAAAAGTGGGGCACCTACTATGGATTTCATAAAATCCTAGGCGCCCACCTCAGCCCAAAAGGAAATCATAAAAAGGGGGTGCCATCTTAGGATTTTTGTGCCTACAAAAGGGTGGCCACCCAAGGATTTTGAGCATCTAGGAAAGCTTGTGAAGCTTCTCCCCTGCCCTCGGGCTACCACTCCACCTCTCTTCTCTCTCCTCCATGCCCTAGGGCTTCTCTCTCTTCTCTCTTGCCTTGCTGAAATTTTAATTTCAGCGGGAAGGATCTTGAAGAAGTCGTTATCCTACTATAGTTCTCAAGGTGTTAAGAGCTCTCCTCCATCAAGCAAATGTTTCACAAGAGAGCTAGCACCTCAGAGAACCAGTTGATTGCAGATTAGCCATCCAACTCTATGTGGATACTCAAAGAGGCCAGCAAGTATATGGCTAGAAAGTAAAGAACCAATCTTGGTCATTAATCATGGAGATCGTCTTCCTGTGCAAAGATATAAAGAAAAATCTTTTTTTTATTAATTGTTAAATTCTTTCCTTTTGTATCTAGGGATCTTAGGGATATTTTTTTCTTGTAAATTTCAGAGATCAGATATCAGAGTCTCCTCAAAAAAAATTTGGATTTTATACTCTGCTGCATATGTTTGTTTGAATAGATTAGATCTTTTCTTTCTTCTCAACCCCTCTCACTCATATTAAAGTATGAATATTTTAATTAATATAATTAATTAAAAATATGTGAGAACCAAAAAAAGATATTTATTTTTTTCATAGTCATTTTGATTGTGCAAAGGGCAAAGTGAGTAAAGAAAAGGTGCCCATGAGATGGCTTTCTTTCTAGCTCGGCTTCACAATCTTGATCATTGATCTGTATTGATCCAAGCTTCCCCATAAAAAGAGCAGCTAGGCTTCCATCTTCCTAAGGATATGCCTCGTCTCGCCACTTGATTGATTGTTGCAGCACGTCCTTTAGACTTTTATCGGCCTCAATAGCCCGTTATGGCATGACCTCAAATTTATTAGGATCTATAAGATATGATTTTTCTAAAAAAAAAAAAAAATAGTAGACAATAATAAAAAATCAACTTAGGTAAGGAAGACTCTGTCTTTCATTTTTTTTTTTTTTTTTTCCATGCATAAAATTTTTATCCATTTAAGCATTGAGGATCGATATGGACTACTTCGATAATCCTGCAAAATAATAAATAAAAAATAAAATTAAAATTATTGGAGACTTGTTCAACTTGCCCATCGGCGAGGCAAAAAAGCTATTTAAATATGTTAATGGCGAAGTGAGGTCGAAGAAGAATTGGCCGTCGGTGCGGCAGTGCCTTCGTAGAAAAGGGCCTTGGTGGGGATCCACACGTAAAATAGAGGATTTTTCAAACTGTACCAAAGTCCAACGTCCTGTATCATTCTCCCATCCTGGGGCATGAAAAGTGACATAAATAATAATATAATTATTTTTTTATAGCTAAGCCACCACGTACCGAGAAATTATTGCTGGATGTAAATGAACGAAAGTAAATCCCGGGACATGCACGGTAGAAAGCGTGTAATTGAAAAGTGATGAAATACAAGAGGTACCGTGGCGTGTTGGTCACCGTGAAATTTCCACGGTCCAGATGCATACAATAATTTTTAAATTTCTTTTATTATTATTTTAATATTTAATTTTAAAAATACTTTTATTTTAAATTTATTTTCAAAATTAGATAAAATCATCTCTTCAATGAGTGATTTCAAGTCAGGTAGCCCTCCATGTGTGCAACTATGTGCATCATGTATACTACATAAAATCGCTTGTTGAATGAGTGATTTTCAATGAAACCGTCCGTTCAACCGACGATTTTAGTTGGATCACTCTCCATATTCCCTCCATCAACATCTTTGTTCCCTGTCGTCCAACATCCTTCTCCATCCGACCGTCCGTCTGTCCCCTGCCATCCGACTGCTATATCTCCACCTTGCTCGGTCCTCAGTCCGACGCTCGGTCCCCCTCGAGCTCCTCTATCCACCCTATTTGATTTTGTGTTTTATTTTTTTTGGTTTTTTGATTCCCTGCCCCCTCCGGCCCCCACCCCCATCCCCCACCCACCTCGCCCCGGTTCTCCATCCAGCCCCATTTTGGTTTATTTTTAATTTTTTTTATTTTTTAGGTTCCCTGCCCCCCCCGGTCCCCTATCCCCTACTGTCCGACCGATAGTTCCCCACTCGGCTCGATCTCTGGCCCCACCCTTGGTCCTTGCCCTCACCCCAGCACCCCCGGGTCCGAATCCTGTAGTCTTTGTATCAAGGTCCTCAGTCAGATAAATTAGATATTTATTTTAATATACTAATTTTAAATATTTTTATATTATTATGATTAATTTGTGCTAGGTTATTTTATTTTATTTATAATAATTAGATTAAATATATTAGTTGCATTACATAAATTATAACTACTTTAATTTCTATAATCTTATATTAATTATGTTGTAATTTATTATAATTTAAATAATTATAATTAAATTTTAATTGAACTTGAATTAATTTATAGTAAATTAGATTATGCTAACTTTGAATTAACTTATATGAACTCTATCATTTGATTAAGTCGTGTCAATTTAATGTTAAGTTAAATTAATTTATATCATATATTTAATAAATTTGAATTATATAAGCTATGTTTTAAATCTATATCATGTTTCGGTTATGTTATAATAATTTTATTTTAATTTTATTTATTTTTATTAATTTAATAAATATAAATATAATTCAAGTTTAATTTATGTATCTAAGCAAATTAGGTTATACTAATTAGTTTACTTTGAATTAACTTATGTGAATTAGATTAATTTGATTAAGTTGTATCAATTTAATGCTAGGTTAAATTAATTTATAGCATGTATTTGATCAATTTGAATAATTTGATCTATCATAATCTAATTAATTTATTTTATAGGTAGTAGAAATGATAGAAATAGTAACAGCCTTGTGCTATATCAATGGTTCTATGATCAAAGGACCATATGGAATAGAGTATACTAGCCGACCATAAAAGACCATTAGATTGAAATATGGAACGAAATTCGAAGAGTTGGAGGATAAGTTATATAGAATTTTTTGTATAGATAGAAGTATAAATAAAATAATAGTAATATATAGATATCCCACGATGATGCAGTCGTAATTCTAAAATATGAACATATTTCGATTGCTGATAATGAAGATATGGAGATAATATTTTTAACTATAAATTGACATTCTTGTTTATCCGGTGCGAAGTTATACATTAATGTGCAATCTATTGAGGGCACCGAAACTTTTTTCGATTCGAAGTATGATGAAGTAGCCGATCGGGATATTAGATCGACAACACAGACGAGTGAACATGTTAAAGCTTCTAGTCTCTATATGGCCAGCATTTTGCTGAATACTGGTTCAAGAGATATGGAGGTTCATTTGGCAATGGATAGTGATGTGCCAGAATCTATTGTCAGACAAGCCTCACTATACACGATGGCCGAAGATGCTATTAATATTGACAATCGACTTTTTGAGAAAGATGTATATAATGAAGAAAGTATGGATGATGATGCTCAACAAGCAGGTACGTCCCATGATGTACATTTCTCACCTAATGTGGAGCATCCAAATTATCTGATGTTTAAAGCTCCCTCAGTTACATTTAGGAGCATTGATTGGATGGCTATCAATGCATCAACATCTTTCGGATTTCTAGCACCTTGTAGTATCTGGGAAAGAGGTGATGAGTTTTATAAAGGGCTCTGTTTTGCAGATAAAATAGAATTACAAACTATTGTAAAACAGTATTCAGTGAACACACATCATGAATTCAATGTTGTTGACTCAAATCCGAATCTTTGGATTGTTAAATGTAAGAATACGGAGTCGGAATGTAATTGGAAGCTCCAAGCTATTAAGCGGGCTGGTTTTTTTGAAATTACAAGATATGCTGGTCTACATACATATATTTCGGTCGTGCTTTCATAAGATTATTATGGACTTAGTTCGAATTTCATCATTAATGAGATATGTGATCTTGTAAAAGAAGTACCTACAATTTTCATCAAGGGTATTAGTGCAGTCATAAAGAATAGATTTAATTACACAGTCGGTTATAGAAAGCTATGGGAGGCAAAGCTGAAAGCAATGGCAAATGGTATATGGAGATTGGGATAAGTCATATGACCTATTGCCCAAATGGATGCGCACTGTAGAACAATTTAATCCTAGATCTTGGGTGAAGTTCATTAGCGATCCTAGTGGTCATCCATCATTTGCTATATTCGATCGTGTTTTTTGGGCATTTGCACCATCGATTGTAGACCTGTAATCAATATTGATGCTACATTTTTGTATGGAAAGTATTGAGAAAAGTTGATGATTGCAATTGCTGTCGATGGAAATAATCAGATTTTTCCACTTCCATTTGCAATAGTAGATGAAGAGTCGATAGATACTTAGGGCTGGCTTTTAGCTTGCCTAAGATCTCTTATTGGACCACGTCAAGATATATGTCTAATTTCAGATCGGCATGCAGGTATATTATTTGCTGTACAAAATGAATATTTTGGTTGGCAACCACCCTATACACATCATGTATGTTGTCTATGCCATGTAGCTAGCAATTTCAATACTAGATCCAGGGATACAAAACTAAGAGATTTGTTGAAGAGAACAGGTATGCAAACACAACCCAGAAAGTTCGACAAATATATGAAGAAAATTGAAAAAATGAATTTAGAAGCCTTCCAATGATTGTCTAAAATTTCAGTAGAAAATTGGTGTCTTGCACATGATGGTGGCCGAAGATTTGGTATGATGACTATAAATTTATCTAAATATTTTAATGGTGTACTAAAAAATGCCCGTTTCCTATCGATAACTTTATTGGTACAACTCACTTTCTTCCGACTTATATCGTATTTTGATGGGAGACGTGCCCAAGCAGAGGATGCATTACGTAGAGGTGAAAGATTTACTCCTTTTGCTATAACTCGAGTGATTGCCAACCAATCTAAAGCCATATCCCATAATATAACAAGATTCAATAGATCAAGTGGGATGTTTCAAGTGCAAATGGTATTTCGTGGACCTTACACGAGTAGAGGCAACAATACCCAAGTGAGTTCTTAATGCAAGACTTTTTCTAATAGCTTGTTAATAAATAAATAAATAAATATTCATAGATTTAATTGAAGTATGTAGATTGTAAGGTTATCAGAGCGTATGTGTATATGTCAGAAATGGCAATGCTATCATTTGCCATGCTTCCACTTGATGGCTGCTTGTGCTCATGTGTCGATTGATTTTTAGTGATGCGTTGATGGTTGTTACAGTATGGATGAATACCATCATAGTTACAGTCATCAATTTTATCCAATCCTGCATGCTGATTATTGGTCGCAACAAACAAATGATATGCTGATAGTTCCATAGTCCCTTCAATTATGGCAGAGTGGAAGACCACGATCCTCGTGACTTGGGAATGAAATGGATTGGATAGAAGTTGGCAATAGGCCTAGGTGTTGGATTTGTGGCCAAGAAGGACATGACAGATGTTCATGTCCAATAAATAGAGCATGTACATGAGCGAATAGAGGCAACATTATATGATGAATCTTATGTTGTTTGTAATATTTCTTGTACATTATCATGAACATACCCTTTACTTTGTAATCTCTATCGTTTGATATTAATCTGTGTTCTTTAATCTTATTAATCTTTACTGATGGTTGAAGCAAATGGTATTTGATATTAATATTTAATGTATGCTCTAATCTTTGTAATCTATACTCATTTTACCAAACAATTATATATGGCTGCAGCATATAGTATTTATGGAGCTAGGTCCGTTAGATCCATCTATCCTCCATTCACAATCTACTCATCGCTCTTCAGCCATATGGGATGGTCAGGTATATTTTTTTATTAGCTGAGCAATTCCTTTTTTTATAATTTTAACATTAGCTACTGTACAAAATTTTTAAAGTATAGGATCTTTGCATGACGGTACTCCATGCAGTTGATGAGCACAAGCATATCTCCATGCATTATGGTGCAGCAGGATCCACACCATCACCTTATCAATATCCATCATCATCAGGAGTGCCGCCTGATCCACACTGCAGTGCTAGTCGATCCTATACCACATGCATGGAGTTTCAGATACTGGAGTTCTATTTATTCAGTCCTTATATGTCATCTGATGCTTACATGCATGGTGACATGATATGGTTTCAGTCTGTTAATGAGCCGCTAGCGCATTTTGGAGTTATCTATCAGGAAGCTTCCAGTCATTCAACGGACATTATAGGTGATGATGCCGTAGATGATACTGTCATAGATTTCGATCATGGCATTGAGGAGCATGGCGGTTTGAGTGAAGCAAAACCTATCCCACATCGTCGGCAATTGCTCAGGAGAAAGCGATGACCATCTTATGGAACTTGATTTTTTTTTTGATAGATTTTATTGTACCCATTTGAGAGATATCTTTTTTTGTTCTATAATATGCGTGTGGACTCAATTTGTTAAATAGAGCATGTTTCTAAAACCCAGATTGTTAGTTGTATCAACGAAACTATTTATTTATCGTTTGTGTTATGATGGTGTTGTGATGGATGATTTCTGAATTTTAAGTAGTTTGGCAGGTTGGAGCCAAGCTGGAGAAGCAGGATATTCCTGGTCAGTTCGGTACATCAAATTCCACCTCTAGCCCTCTATCAACCTGGATCGGTCGATTGAGCAAAACCCTAGTCGGCATAGCTGGTTGGAGCCAGTTAGAGCTTAGGAGGTTGGACCGAAATCCAGGTCAGTTCAGCACATCGAATTCCACCTCTGAGCCTCGATCAACTTGGATCGATCGATTGGGCAAAACCCTGGTTGACACAGCTGGTTGGAACTGGTTGGAGCTTAGGAGGTTAGGATCGAAATATAGGTCAGTCCGACACATCAAATTCCACCTCTGGGCCTCGATTAACCTAGATCGGTTGATCGAGCAAAACCCTAGTCAGTCCAACACATCGAATTCCACCTCTAGGCTTCGATCAACCTGGATCGATCGATCGGGTAAAACCCTAGTCGGCATAGCTGGTTGGAGCCAGTTGGAGCTTAGGAGGTTAGGATCGAAATCCAGGTTAGTCTGGCACATTGAATTCCATCTTTAGGCCTCAGTCAACCTAGATCGATCGATTAGGCAAAACCCTGATCAATCCGGCACATCGAATTCCACCTCTGGGCCTAAGTCAACTTGGATCGATTGATCAGGCAAAACCCTGGTTAGCATAGCTAGTTGGAGCCGATTGGAGCTTAGGAGGTTAGGACCGAAATCCAAGTCAGTCCGACACATCGAATTCCACCTCTGGGCTTCGGTCAACCTGGATCGGTTGATCGATCAAAACCCTGGTCAATTCAGCACATTGAATTCCACCTCTGGGCCCCGATCAACCTGGACCGATCGATCAGGCAAAACCTTGGTCAGCATAGCTGGTTGGAGCTGGTTGGAGCTTAGGAGGTTAGGACCGAAATCCTGGTCAGTTCGCCACATCGAATTCCACGTCTTGGCCCCGATTCACCTGGACTGATCGATCGGCAAAACCCTGGTTGACCGATTTGGCACTTTTAGTACAATTTTGGTCAACCACTCAAATTGGCGGAGATTCACGGTTGACCGATCCAACAGGCTGGTTGACCGATATAATGCACCTTTTGCTTCGATTTTCTATGATCGACTAGCTAAAATATAGGTCGATCGATCGATCTAGCTGAAATATAGCTGAAATTAGGTTTTTGGCACTTTCCCGAGCCCATTGGTCGATCGAGCGATCGACCGTGAAATGCTTGATTTTTTTTCGATTGATCGGCTGAGCCCATTGGTCTAAAATTATGGTCAACCAACCATGGTTGATCAGGCAAACTATAGGTCGACTGACCTTAACCCTAATTGGCCAATCTACCCGATCGATCAACCCTGATCGAAATCTATAAATTAAATCCATGGTCGACCAACCTTAATCCTATTTGATCGATCTACCTGATCGATCAAGTTCAAAATCTGTAAATTAAAATTAAACTCATGGTCGACTGGCCTTAACCCTAATTGACCAATCTAACTATTTGGTCAAATTTGAAACCCTGAACGATCGATCGATCTATAAATTAAACCCATGGTCGATCAGCCAAAAATCCTAATTGACCAATCTACTCGATCGATCAAGTTCAAAACCCTGAATGATCGATCGATCTATAAATTAAACCCATGGTCGATCAGCCAAAAATCCCTAATTGACCAATCTACCCGATCGGTCAAGTTCAAAACCCTGAACGATTGATCGATCTATAAATTAAACCCATAGTTGACTGGCCTTAACCCTAATCGACCAATCTATCTATTCGATCAAATTCAAAACCCTGAATGATCGATCGATCTGTAAATTAAACCCATGGTCGATCAGCCAAAATCCTAATTGACCCATCTACCTGATCGATCAAGTTCGAAACCCTGAATGATTAATCGATCTGTAAATTAAACCCATGGTTGATCAGCCAAAAACCTAATTGACCGATCTAGACGATCGACCCATCCATAAAATGCTTGGAATAAAGTTTAGGATAACATAGACTAATAATACATAATTCATTACAAACAAACAACATTACATATTAAAAAATAAAAAAAGTATATAATTCATCATCATCTAAGGCCTCAAATAGTACAATAAGAAGCTAGAGGTTAATCATCTGCTACAGGGTCCTATGGATATGGAGGAAATTGACGATAGAAATGCTGTACGAACTGATCAAATCGTGCGAACCCCTCATCCATACATCTAAATCCCTCTTTGACATCAGTCTCTAGTGCATCGAATCGAGCAAACAATGCATGAACATCATAAGATTGTTGATCAGACTGCATATGGTGACTGGGCTCTGCTATGTCAGAAGGCTGACCTTCTTCTTCACAAGTAGATGTACGCTTCCAATCATCATCTCCAAAAATATAGTGCATACATCTTAGAGATGACTTATCATAGGTATCTATGGGTCTGACCTCAACAACTTCATCATCATTAGTGATAGAAACATCAAAGACCTCGAAGATAGTAGTCAAAACAGCTCCATAGGGAAACAGGTTTTGGGTTTTTCAAAGCATTCAATCATATAGCTTATTATTATATATGACAGATTAACTCTATCACTTGAAAGAATGTTTGTGAGGAGATAAATATCCACGTGTGATATATTATCTCTATGATTTTCTCTAGGCAGAAAATTAAACATTAATATATGATGAATTAATCGATTTTCTAATAGTAATAAATGTGCACTATGTTTATTTATTTGTCTTAAACTATCATCCTAAAAAATAGTTCTAATACAACTACGATAACCTAATCTATTATGCTTTCAACAAGTCATATTAAAATATCTATCATCATCTGATGGAATATCTAGAATTCAACCAAGAACATCACAGTCAAACTCTATCATCTTGCCTTTCATAAAAGATAAAATAGAATAAGCTGATCTATCAAAGCTAAAATTACTATAAAAATATTTAGCTAACATAGGATATGTTGGTTTGCTTAATGTAATCATAGAAAGTCAACCCATTCATTCAAAAAGAAACTCAATTCGAAAATTACTAAAAGAACTTAACTATTCTTCCCCCTACAGCTTTTCGTTGAGAAAAATTCGATTGAAATTTTTTACTTGACTTAGAGTTTAGAAATAAATCTCCTTCATACCTATCCCGAGACTTCGATTTTCTTTTTTCTACTTGAGCTCTTTTTCCTTTCGAAATATTCTCATCTTTTCTTGAAGCCATGAGACTGATTCAAGCTGAACTACACGGATGAGAGAGAGAAAGGGTTTTCTAGATGCCTAAAATACTAGAAGGATGGAGAGAGATTATCAGGGTTTTCGAGATGATTTTAAAGATAAAAGGAATGAGAACATCAATTATCGAGGTTTTCTGAATATTTGGTGGAGAAAAAGAGGATTTAGGGGTTTTAAAGGAAGCTAGAGGTGGAAAGAATTTTAAAGGAAGCTAGAGGTGGAAAGAGTAAGGGATGGGTTTTTTTAGAGTAGAACCTTCTTGGATGCAAGATAGGAGGGGCTGGCATCAGGGATTTAAAGCTCATGAAATCGCCAGTTAAACTGGCATCTTTGAAATTATTAGTTGAAGTGGCGACTTCAAAGTCACCGATCGAATAGGCGAGTTTACTTGAATTCGTCTATTGGACCGACAACTTTGAAGTCGCCACTTCAACTGGCAGTTTCTTTTGGCTAGCTCATTATGCGGTGCAAGCGACCTGAGACCTAGTTTTAGAAATAAGTTTGAGATGAGAATATTTTTAAAATTAAATATTAAAATAGTAATTAAAAATAATCTATAATTTCTCTCACCTATCTAAAAAGATACTGCAATGCCCGTTCGAAATTCAACAATAGTACGATTTGTATATTAATCAAATGGAACAATTCTTTTTAACGTGGGACCGCTTGGGCGGTGGAGCCTCTCGAGCCACCGATGGGCGGGGAGAAGCAAAAGATAAGGAAAGAAGAAGAGCAAGAACAGTGAGGACAAGAGTCGTCGGGGGCTTCAGATTCCTACCGTGAATAAGAATTATATCTGCTACTAGATCTGTTCCGGAAACCTAATTCGATCCGGCTCGGCAAAGCTCCGTTAATCCAGCAGCTGTGATTGGAATCCGGTGAGATTCTCGAAAACCATACATTGATCTACTAAAAATTGGCAAATTTAGCTGTTGAAATTCTTCGATACTGTTGTAATGGGATGTGTCTGTGATGGATTAGAGTTCAATGGAGAGCTACCGAGGTAAGAATGTGGTTCTGATTACTTTGGGATTTTTGCATCTCGGTAGAACATAGAAGTAATTATACGCCCCCTCATAATGCCTTTTGTGTTTGCCTTGTTCGTTATAGGAATGAAGAAGTAGCACGAAAGCTCCTGTCTTTTTGCTTTTTCGTGATAATTTGTTGATCCATGGTGAATAAGGCGAAGAAATACTTGTTCTTACAATCCTTTTTGTTAATTTGTTCGCTATAGATGAATTAAAAGTTGGCTTTACTTTTATATTGATAGGTTAAGTGGCGATTTTGTTTGTTTGTTTATTTGTTTGTGTGTTTGTTTTTTTTTCTTTCTTCAGGCTAAGGGCTAATTGAAACTCTTAAAACTCCTATAGGTTCAATATGAACCTACAATTGTGCATGACCTGGTTTGATCTAATTTTCTTATGGATATATTGAAAATCTCATGATGTTAAAAAAATGACATGGTTAAGAATACAATTCATGGTCTCTCCTATGATAAATTCGTAGAGTGAAAAGGTTCCAAACTGTTAATCGAAGAATTAGAGACAAAGCAAAATGATGAACATATTGGCAAGATATTATATTTGTTTTACTTAACCTTCTTTATCTGTTAATCAAAGAATTGGAGTCAAAGCAAAATGATGAACATATTAGCATGATATTATATTTGTTTTACTTAACCTTCTTTACACATATAATTAAATATGTGGGTCATATAATCCAAAAGTTCAATCTATACATTTTTCAAAATTTATGTGTTATTTCTGATTCAATGATCCTTTTTTTCAAAATTATATTGAAAATTATTTTTTTAAAAAATTACATGTTACTTTTCTTTATCACAAGTTTTACTTTTGATACAACAACATATTCACTTTGAATTCATCCATCTAACAAGATATCACAACATTTTTATGGTGTTGAACTCCCAAAATATCTAATACTAGATCTTTTTTTCTCCTTTTGTAGTCTTTCTATTGTTGCTCGATCTGGTTCAGGTCAAAAGATGGGCGACGGGGCCTTGTGCAGTGATGTTAGAGTGACTTGTAAGACAAGTCCAAACCGGAGGTTTGCGCTCTGGCGAGGATCCTCCGACGCTCAAGTCAGAATGTAGAGAACAATGAAAGCAGTAACTGGTTCTCTAGGAGGAATTACTTACCTGGGTCCTTGGGACTTTAGGTATTTGTAGATAAAAATGGTCATGGGAACGTGCAGTTTTGAAAATCTTGGGCCATTAACCATGCCATCGTGGTATTATAGCCCTCTTTCACTCTCCTTGAATGAGGAGGTTATTACTGGCAAGATTTAAATATCCTTTATTTGCTCTCACGAGATCATGAGTGGATAATAGCTTGGTTATAATTGAGCTTATTTGCAGGGTGTATTGTTATAGGTATCGGAAAACCGATAGGCTGAGGTAACTAAGGAAGCTCACATGCTAAATGGGTTGCTAATCAGATTGGGCACAAATAGCTCAGATACGCATACCTTAGCTCAGCATTTGGATCGGTGACCACACAGATAGCTTCGGTGGTTTGAGACGTTGATAATGGCATATTAATCTAAGGTATTCATAGCATCGTCATGATCGATCCAAAGTATTTACATTACCACCGTAACACTATCCCCCTAATTCTGAGTCTGAGAATCAGGTGAAAGGACTGTTACTAAAGTCATACCTTGGATCTGAGAATGTGCGCTTACACGCTCTTGCACATATTTTTTTGGCATTTAAGGTTGTTGATGTCAGCTTGGCACGTGGAATTGTTGCAAACGATTGCAATTGATCGGATCACCCAGTCGTCGGTCTTTTCAAGAATTTAATTCTTCAAGTGGTGGCTTTTTGTCTTCATCTTTTCTTTTTTTATAGGAGGCTTTCATTCTCTTCCCAGTCTCAGGGTTGGAATTTTCTTAGATGCAATGGCATAATGGAGTGGTTTCTCATTGGGAAGTAGAGTCAACTTTCTTGGTTGGGGCTATTGTCGATTGCCTGAGGGAGCGGAGTGGCCTCAGTGGGTCCTGATTGGTTTGGAGGTATTGAAAATGGCTATTCCACTTAGGGAGTGCTTGCACCCACGGTCTTGAAAAATTTGTCACTGCCATTCCACTTGGGGGGGGCTCGCACCCACGTCTTGAGAGATTTGTCACTGTTCCATATCTGGAGGTGTAGCTTCAATGATAGTCTCTATGGTGCTTTTGTGGCATACAAGCTTCCGAGAGGGATGGCCACTGGATCGCGTTGTTGCTCGCAATGAGGGTTGTGATCATTTCTAGGGAAGGCTTCTTTTCTAGATTCCTTCAAAGTCCATCGAAATAGCTTCGGGCATGGCTCCCTCCTACCACAGTTGCAGTGGTTTCTTTTAAGACCATAGCTCCAAGTACCAGAGTCATGGAGAAAGAAGCTTCCGAGCCTTAGCCCGGCAGTCGGCAAGTTCCAGTGGATACGACCTTGAACTGAGCTCAGCTGACTCACGGTCATGCTATTCTTGCTTCAAAAATTGTGACATTCGCACTGAGAGGACGATAATGCACCTGCATTCTGATTCTAGGGAACTCTGTATGAAGCATAGAGTCGGTGATGGCCTTCGTTGTATATTTATATTTCTGATTTTTTCTTTTTCTTCTTTTTCTATATCGTCATTGTGAAAAGTGGCGCTTGTCGTGTCGCCTTTGCAAAATTTTTTTGTTGGTAAACGAACGAATATATAAACTCTCTTTTGTGTATTTTCATTCTATTTATTCCGATCAATGGAACAATAATAGTTCTAATCCAAGGAACTTTAAGAAAATTAGTTCTGATCAGAGGAACTTTCTTAGAGATGATTTCGATCAAAAAAATCTTTTGAAGATCAGTTCCGATAAAAAAAACTTTAAGAACATTAGTTCCGATCAAAGAAACTTTCTCTGAGATGATTCCAATCAGAAGAATCTTTTGAAGATTAGTTCCAATCAAAGGAACCTTAAGAAAATTAGTTTCGATCAAAGAAATTTTGTTAGAGGTGATTTCGATCAAAGAAATCTTTTGAAGATAAGTTCTAATCAAAGAAATTTTAAGAAAGTTAGTTCTGATTAAAGAAATTTTGTTAGAGGCGATTTCGATCAAAGAAATCTTTTGAAGATTAGTTCCGATCAAAGAAACTTTAAGAAAGTTAGTTCCGATCAGAGGAACTTTGTTAGAGGCGATTTCGATCAAAGGAATCTTTTGAAGATCAGTTCTGATCAAAGAAACTTTAAGAAAGTTTCAATCAGAGAAACTTTGCTAGAGGTGATTTCGATTAAAGGAATCTTTTGAAGATTAGTTTTGATCAAAGAAACTTTAAGAAATTTAGTTCCAATCAGAGGAACTTTGCTAGAGGTGATTTCGATCAAAGGAATCTTTTGAAGATCAGTTCCGATCAAAGAAACTTTAAGAAAGTTAGTTTCGATAAGAGGAACTTTGTTAGAGGCGATTCCGATCAAAGAAATCTTTTAAAGATTAGTTAGTTCCGATAAGAGAAACTTTGTTAGAGACGATTCCGATCAAAGAAACCTTTTGAAGATTAGTTCCGCTCAAAGAAACTTTAAAAAAGTTAGTTTCGATCAGAAAAACTTTGTTAGAGGCGATTTTGATCAAAAAAATCTTTGAAGATCAGTTCTGATCAAAGGAATTCTAAGAAAGTTCCGATCAGAAGAACTTTACTAGAGGCGATTCCGATCAAAGGAATCTTTTGAAGATCAGTTTCGATCAAAAGAACTTTAAGAAAATTAATCGTAGAAAAGTTGTGATCTTTCCTGCTACTTACATATGAGTGCGAATTGATGAATTTAAAAATTCATTTGCATCATCATTGATAATATATACGTAGATTGGCCGAATTCCATGGCCTGGAAAGCGGGGTTCCATCGAGTTGTATGAGCCGATAGGTCTCAGGGCGTATCACCTCGTGTACTTGATAGGGACCTTCCTAGTTGGGTGAAAGTTTTTCTTGTTCAATAGGTTGTGAAACTTTAGCCCATCGTAGGACTAGGTTGCCAACTCGGAACTCTTTGGCCTTGACTCGGGCATTGTAACACCTAGCCACTCTCTGGCGGTAGGCAGCCACTCTTATGGCAGCGTGTTTCCTGCTTTCTTCGATCAAGTTGAGGTTAGCTTGGAGCTACACCGGATTGGTGTCTTCGTTGTACTTCTCGATTTTGAGGGAAGGGAGCTCAAACTCTACGGGTATGATTGCTTCAATCCCAAATGTGAGATTGAAAGGGGTCTCACCAATAGGAATCCTCTGAGTGGTCCGGTAAGCCTACTATTGCTCAAGGATGGCTATCTAAGAGGGGGGGGTGAATTGGATATTTAAAATTTAAACTTTAATTATGTTGAATTTTAATGCCATGTGCATAGTGAGATAGAGTAAAACACAAATATAGAAAGAAAATAATAGAAATGAAGCTACACAATCGTAGAGACCAAGCTTTTTTAGTGGTTCAACACTAAACTCAGCACTTACGTCCACTCACTAAGAAAACTAATTGAGAATTCAACTATAATCACTTAATTGATTACAGTTCGGTTATTTTTCTTGGGTTCACAATCCAATCTAGTTGGTTTTGACCTAGGTTCATCAACTACAATCTTTATAATGATTGTTTTTCCAGGCTAATAATCAATCTCGATTGGTTTTATCCTTGGCTCACCAATCAAACCAATATAACGTCCGACTTTAGGCTTGGACGAACCTAAGTTTCTCACCCCAAGAAACTTAAAAAATAAAATAAATACAATCACAATGATTAAAAGATTAAAAGAGTTTAGAAATGAAAACTCAATGAAGGCCAAGAGAAGAATTTTTGAGTTGAAAGCTTGTGGGTTTGATTCTTCTCCTTCAATGCTTGAGAGAAGTTGATGGAGCTCTTCAATGCTTATGCCTTGACTTTTTTCACTTTTAGGATGATTGGAAGGATAGAATATTCTCTGGAAAACTCTTTCTTTACTTTACAAAATGGCTCACAAAATGAATAAATTGAAGTAGACTTGAAAGCTTTTCAATAGATATTCCAAAAGTTCTTCTTGAAGCTTTTAAATGTTTTATTTATATTCCAAAGCTTTCTCACCATTCTAAGACATCTGGAGAGGCCTTATTTAATGTCTAGCCATTGGACAAAAGGTGGGATCGAAAAATGCAGATCTGAAAAACTAGCCTTCACAATAACTTAGTCGACTAACTTTCTCTAAGTCGACTAAGTCCTTCACTTAGTTGACTCAAAATCGCTCTTAGGCGACAAAGTATTGGAGAGCTGAAAAATGATCTTTTTGTCTTTTGATGTTTCTTTGCGATTGAGTCGACTAACTAAACATTTGAGTTGACTAACTCTTCTATCTTGGTCGACTCAATTTTGACTTGGTCGGCTAAGTGGACAAAGCTTGAAAAATCTGCCTTTCTGTCTTGTAGCTGTTCTCTGAGACTAAGTCGACTAACTTTTTGACTGAGTCGATTAAATTTTTTGGATCCTGAAATTTATCTTTTCTATGCTTTCTATCATTTATATCTACTGAGACTGGGTCAGCTTAGT
Source organism: Cocos nucifera (assembly GCA_006176705.1). NCBI lineage: Eukaryota > Viridiplantae > Streptophyta > Magnoliopsida > Arecales > Arecaceae > Cocos > Cocos nucifera. The sequence goes on from QRFJ01001583.1 coordinate 110,610, forward strand.
TTGCGTGCTAAGAATGCCAAAGATTGTTTATCAGCCTTTTTTCTTCAATTTGATTTGTAGGCTAGACTTGCCTTCTAAACTTGATTTAATCCTCATTGACCTTCTTTTTTAAGGTGTCTAGTCTAGATTTTCTTTAAAGACTTCTTGAGTGGTGGTACTTTATTTAATTGATGAAAATCACTTAGAACAATGAGAGTATTTGGAATTTAAACTATCTATCCTCAAAAACAGTATTAGTAACTTAACAAATTATACTCAAATGTTTTGTTATAATCAAAATCAATCCAAGTATCAACACCCACAACACGTGATGAAGCTTGTTCATCCACGACCCCCCTATTTGATCTAACCTGGCTTTTAAGCCTTACAGGATGGTTCTATTGGTGACTTCCACCTCTTCATTTGCCCGCGGATAGCCTACTGAGGTAAAGCGATGCTCTATCCCATGCTCCTTATCGAATTCGTGAAGTTGAGCATCGCTGAATTGTCTGCCATTGTCAGTAATCAGTACTTTGAAAAGACTGTTGATAAACATATAAAAAATATATATAAAAGTATTAATTTATTATTTAATTTATCCTTATTTCTTAAGAATTGATACTTTTATTTTATCTTTTATAGAAAATAAGATCATGGATGAAAAGAGCTCGATTTATGGGTCGCAACGGAATAAATTTCACTCAAATTGAAGCTAAAATGAAAAAGTTATGAAACTCAGAAGTTTTAAATAAAAGAAAAAGAAAAAATAGTCCGGTGCATGTGGACTAGCAGCTCGATCCATGATTTCTGTCACGGACCAACCAACTCAGCAGGCACGGCGAACCAAAGTGCGCCACATGGCAGACCTGGACCTTTAAGGGGTTCACTGAAAATCCATTGCGCCTCATAGGGGTAAAAAGGTAATTTTGCAGAAGACAACGTGTGTCGATTGGCCCAGGTCTTCCATGCACTCGGTTCGCGATGGTTTATAGCTACGGTATTGCGTGATCGGACGACAGCCATCCATCCCGCCTGAGATCCGATGGTCCATGTCGATTCTCGATTTGATTAGCTGAGATCCAGCTGATTTGCACGATCGGACGGCTAGAAATTATGTTGGTTGGGATCCAACAACCAAGAATTGTCTCCGACTTGATTCAGGAGATTAAAAGCGCCATTCGATGGTCAAAATTCGATCCTAATCAAGATCCAATGGCTGTGAATAGATCAGAGCCCTATTTAAGCTACAGAAGTCTGATTTTGGTCAAATCTGAACTATTGAGATCCGATCTGACGACAGAAAATTATTCCAGAGAGCAGAATCCGATCCAGACTTGATTTCTTTAGTTTTCCTCCGATTTTAACCCAATTTCTCTCCTTTTTCTCTCTATGAAAACCTCCTTAAAGCTCCCATAAGCCGTCATAAGCCTCCCCTTGGGGGATTAGCCCCTCCTAAGCTCTCCAAAGCTCTCTTTTCACCAAAATTTCTCTCTCTCTCTCTCTCTCTCTGTCTCTCTCTCTCTCCTTGATTCTTTCTCTTAAGCTCATCTTTCTTCAACTTTTTCTCTTCTTTCTTCAAACCAGCACCAAAGCTTGCATCTCCACCAAAACTTCTCTCATGTTCTGAATTTCTATCACCTGCTGCGGTCCGGATTCTTCAGCAAGGCTCCAGGATGAAGATTTCAGCGAGAAGCTCCTTGATGTCTAGCTGATCCTCTCTTAGGAGATCATTGTGATCTTATTCTGATGGTATTTTCTATTTTCTATCTTTTGTATTTTTTTTAATTTACAATAAAGATTGTTTTAGTTATAATATTTTTGTCTTTATTTTCTTGCAATTAATCTGGAATAGTTTATTACTCTTAGGACGAGCTGTGATCTACGGATATGGTTCGTGCTCTTGGGATAAATTATATTTAGATTAATTCTTTTCTTTTTATATCTAAATCAATTTAGACTAGCCTTTAACTTTAAGGGACGGACTGTGATCTAAGGGTACAGGCCGCGCTCTCTAAGATAGGTTATATCTTTATTAGTTAGATATCAATTAAAGCATATTAAAAAGAATACCAGTTGTTAGATAAGTGATCAATTGAAATCCTGAGAATCCATCTCCATACTTGCAACTCCATCTTAATTAATTTGCTATTTAATTTGCTTTCTTAATTAGTTTAAATAGCTTTTTTAATTAATCAACTCTTAATTAATTCTAATCATTTTTAATTTATTATTTAAACGCAATTAACATGATCTCTATGGATTCGATCCTGATTCATTCTATCTATATAGTTTGAGTTAGGTTTTATTTTTAATCGCCTACGACAGTGATCAAATTTTGGCACCGTTGCTGGAGAGTGTGATTTAGTTGCTTTAAATAAATAAACAAAATTAAAAAAAATTTAAAAAAATTAAAATAAAATAAAAATAAAAATAAAAATTCAAAAATTTTTTTCATTGACACCGCATAAGATGCTTAGGGTTTAGAAACTTAATCACAAAACCTAACAAGTAAACTTAATTTAAATTTGCATGTTTCACTTTACTTGGACTTCTTGACTTTTTGCATCTCATCTTCATAAGACACTTTAAGGGTGCTAAACCAAATTAAACAAGATAAGGTGGGGATTTGATCATCCTTCCTTAGCCCACAAACAATCAACCTTCATATTGCATTAACCCAAGCCTTTAATTTTCAAAATCAATTAGACATTGGCTCTTAAGGATACTCGAGTTTATTAGGATAAGGAATCCTAAAAGTTGGATCGGGTTAGGATTAGTCAGTTTGACTGGTGTCTAAGGCAAGTGATTCATGGACGATTGGGTCCGAAGGAAGGTGGTTTATAATTGATTCCGTTAGCTTACCTGACCAAGCATAATTGGTGTCTAAGGCAAGCAACGGGGGGACTCCCACCGATTTTAAACTTACCTTGCCAGTTAAGTGGCTAATTCTTACTTGGAGGGCTTGAAGGAGACCTTGATAGCTAGGAGCTGTCTAGATCTAGGATAACTTTTAGCTAGGATTGGTTGCATAACTCGATTGCTAACCCATAAACATCAAACCTAATTAATCTCTTCGCATCTAATTCTTAGTTTTAGGACCCTATAGGCCCTCATCTTTAGAATCTCTTTCATCTCTTTTTATTTTAAAAAAAGATCTAAAAAAATTCTAAAAAATTAATATTTTTCTGTATTTGCTCTAAGGCATAATTGTGGGGTATTTACTTGGGCATTGTTCATTACAACCTGAAATTTAAACCCTAAATCCTGAAATCAAACGAACCCTTAGAGCTAATAAACCTAGAATTATGACTACATCCTTTCGCCAATTGGAGAAATACTTTATCCCTTCTTCTTATACCTATGACCCCTATACACCCATGTATGGAACTAATAGTGGTGGAATTTATGAGGCTGAAAACTCTACAAATATTCACAATAAGGTAAATGAGTTGTCTTAGAAACTTGACTATCTATTGAATATGAGACACTCTCCTGCCTCACTCTTGCATGTGTGTGACATATGTTTGAGTCTCAATCACCTGGTCAGTGAATGTCCAGCTGCATATCGATCTTGGAAATTTGTATATGAGCAGACTTACCCAACCCCAACTCAGACCAATTATTATAACTCTTACTCCAACACCTACAGTCTAGGTTGGGAAAACTATTCAAATTTTTATGAGACATCACAACTAGCAACTATTTATGAACCTAGTTATCTGGAGGAAACTTATACGGCGTACCAATATCAAAATGTTCAGCAACCCTCTTCAAGTGCCTATAGTTCAATATTTAAAAAGAATATTTTACACATTAGAAACTCATACTCAATTTATAGCCAAGATAGAAACCCAACTTAGTCAGCTTACTGCTGCATTCAATAGTTGGGAGGAGGAAGAATTATCTGGTCAGCTCATAAAGCAATATATAATTGAGAGCTCCAATGTTCATGAAACCCTAATAGAACAGCCTAATATACAAACTAAAAACTATTTTGAGGTGGATGTATCTAAAGATGTAATTAAGGAAGCTACCCCTAGAATTATTTCTCAAGACCCAGTGCATATATGTTTGAATCCTTTTAGAGTGGATAATTTTAATGTAGATGAATATATTGAAAATAAAAATACATTATTAGAGCCTCCCAATTTTAGCACCACTACCCTAGGGGTTGAGAAATATGAAATAACACCAGCTCCAATAGCTTCTCTTCTAGATACTCCTCCAGAAACTGAATCCTCCCTTGGTCACACCAAAGTACGCATGCTTAAAACCAATTGACACTCTTCCAGTACCCATTACATCGGACTCAACCTTTACCTTAACATCTAAGTTCATGAGCATACTAGAAAAACAAATAGAAGAAATTCTCAATAAATAAGAGTCTATGAATGGATTTATAAATTATTTTCTTAAAATCAGAAAAATAAAATTGATTAAAAATAGGATCGTGAGTTACTTTCTAAAGATTGGCGAGAAATTACTGAAATTCATAAATAATGGGATTGCAAGCCATCTTCTTGAGATTGGCAATCCAAAACCATTGGAATTTGTCAATCCAATTTTTGACACTGGATAGGCAGTCGCTTGGCTGAAGATCTTAAACTTAGCGCTTGTTGGGAGGCAACCCATCATTTTATTTTTTAGATTTTGAGTTTTCTAGTTTTTATCTTTTTATAGGAAACCAATAAAGACGATCGGCTTAAGTTGGGGGGAGCACATCAAATATCCTATATGAACCTGAGGGAATATAATGAAGGATCTACAAACAATAAACCAGGTGGTACCCCTTGATAAATATTTTTGTTTTTCTCTTCTTTCATTGAGGATAATGAAAATTAAGTTGGGGGGAGAATAACTAATTTTTAAAATTTGTGAGTCCTCAAGTATGCTTTAAAATAATTAGCTTTATATACCCAAACTATTTTGATTAAAAATTAGTTAGGCGTTCTAATCAATGAATGATTAACGGTCTAGATAATTTTAGAGATACTGAGGATAAAGTACTAAGAAAATCCAATAAATGGAAGGATTTAGATCAGACCAAATTTTAAGAGTGATTCTAGAATCCTCTTCTTACTAATCTCAATAAAGAATCTACTTCATGAGAGTTGGGTGGAAAGGTCAAACTATGCAAAAGTATCCCTTAAAATCTGTTTATATAAAAAAATAAAAATAAAAATACTGGTAAGTAAGCATTGTGGTTCACGTAAAAAGGTGGGTAGTGTGAATTAAAAAGAGGTTTAGCATTGTCTCATTGAGTAACAGGGTCTCTTCGCCTAAGTAAGCGTTGTGGTTCGCGTCAAAAGGTGGAGATGCAAGAATCTAAAAAAAAAGTGGATAATAAGGGGACTAAATTGCAAGAAAGATAATAAACCCAGTTCACATCAAGTTAGAGAATTTAGAGAGTAAAGTGGAAAGTTGATGAAAGAAGAGCTCTAAAAATTTCGATGGCTAAGACTCAACCATTAATTGGGTCGAATTGGTAATCCAATGATGTACCTCTTTAATGATCTGGCCTGCCTTTAGGAGTGTCTAAAATAAACTTTTAATTCAAGGCTAAGTCGGTATATATTGCTAATTTATCTGCTTTACTCGAGGATGAGCAAAATTCAAGTTGGGAGGTGTGATAAACATGTAAAATATATATATATAAGTATTAATTTATTAATTTATTAATTAATTTATCCTTATTTCTTAAGAATTGATCCTTTTATTTTATCTTTTATAGAAAATAAGATCATGGATGAAAAGAGCTCAATTTATGGATCGTAACGGACAAATTTCACTCAAATCGGAGCTAAAATGAAAAAGTTATGAAATCCAGAAGTTTTAAATAAAAGAAAAAGAAAAAAAAAGAGTCCGGTGCACGTGGACCAGCAGCTCGGTCCATGGTTTCTGTCGCAGATCGGCCAGCTTAGCAGGCGTAGCGAACCAAAGCGTGCCACGTGGCAGACCTAGACCCTTAAGGGGTTCACCGAAAATCCATCGTGGCTCATAGGGGTAAAAAGGTAATTTTGTAGAAGACGGCATGCGTCGATTGGCCTAGGTCTTTCATGCGCCCAGTTCGCGATGGTCTATAGCTACAGTATTGCATAATCGGACGGTAGCCATCCATCCCGCCTGAGATCCGACGATCCACGTCGATTCCCGATTTGATTCGGTGAGATCCAGCTAATTTGCGCGATCGGACGGCCAGGAACCATGTCGGTTGGGATCCAACGGTCAAGAATTGTCTTCGACTTGATTCAGGAGATCAGAAGCGCCATTCGACGGTCAGAATTCGATCATAATCAAGATCCAATGGTTGTGAACAGATCAGAGCCCTATTTAAGCTACAGAAGTCTGATTTTGGTCAAATTTGAACCATTGAGATCCGATCTGACGGCAGAAATTTATTCCAGAGAGCAGAATCGGATCCAGACTCGATTTCTTTAGTTTTTCTCCGATTTTAATCCAATTTCTCTCCTTTTTCTCTCTATAAAAATCTCCCTAAAGCTTCCATAAGCCCTCATAAGCCTCCCCTTGGGTGATTAGCCCCTCCTAAGCTCTCCAAAGCCCTCTTTTCACCAAAATTTCTCTCCCTGATTCTCTCTCAAGCTCTTCTTCAATCTTTTCTCTTCCTTCTTCAAACCAGCACCAAAGCCTGCATCTCCACCAAAACTTCTCTTGTTCTAAATTTCTGTTACCTGCCGCTCTCCGGATTCTTCAGCAAGGCTCCAGGATGAAGATTTCAGCGAGAAGCTCCTCGATGTTTGGCTGATCCTCTCTTTCTCAGGAGATCATTGTGATCTTATTCTGATGGTGTTTTCTATTTTTCATCTTTTGTATTTCTTTTTAATTTGCAATAAAGATTGTTTTAGTTATAATATTTTTATGTCTTTATTTTCTTGCAATTAATTTGGAATAGTTTATTACTCTTAGGATGAGCCGTGATCTACGGGTACGGTTCGTGCTCTTGAGATAAATTATATTTAGATTAATTTTTTTTTTTATATCTAAATCAATTTAGACTAGCTTATAACTTTAAGGGACGGGCTATGATCTAAGGGTACAGGTCGTGCTCTCTAAGATGGTTATATCTTTATTGGTTAGATATCAATTAAAGCATATTAAAAAGAATACCAGCTGTTAGATAAGTGATCAATTGAAATCCTGAGAATCCATCTCCATATCTGCAACTCCATCTTAATTAATTTGCTATTTAATTTGCTTTCTTAATTAGTTTAAGTAGCTTTTTTAATTAATCAACTCTTAATTAATTCTAATCATTTTTAATTTATTATTTAAATGCAATTAATACGATCTCTGTGGATTCGACCCTGATTCACTCTATCTATATAGTTTGAGTTAGGTTTTATTTTTGATCGCTCACGACAGCGATCAACCGTACTGGCAGATAATTGATTTTCTAATAAAGCCTTTTACTCTTGTCTCGGTTATGCGGGCTAGAGGCTCGGCTTTGATCCACTTTATGAAATAATCGATCGCTACCAAAAGAAACTTGCATTGGCCCGACGTTTAAGAAAAAGAATCTAAATTGTCCATTCTCTATTGGGCAAATAGCCATGGGGCATTGATAGGAGTTAGAAGTACTACTAGCTGATGCTGAATTTTTGCATTCCTCTGGCATTGTTCATACTTCTTGACGAAGCTTTCCGCATCTTGCTGCGTAGTGGGCTAGTTGTGGCCTTGTCGAAGAATCTTGTAGGATAAGGATTTACCCTCCAAGTGATTTCCGTAGATCTCCTTGTGAACTTTTCATAGTGTATAATCAGCCTCAGATGAGCATAGGCACTTCAGAAGAGGCAAAGAGATTGATTGTTTGTATAATCCGTTATTATACAGAACATAGCAAGCGGCCTGGTTCCTTATCTTTTAGGCCTCCTTGCAATCAGGCGGTAGCTTGCCTGACCTTAAATACTTGAGAAGGGGATCTATTCAGCTGGGCTCTTCATCAACTTGTTGGATGACAGTAGGCTCCTCGATGCTTGAGGCTTTTAATGTTTCTAGGTCTTCTTTTTCAAGTCGGTAGGTAATGATACTGCCAATTTTGACAGTGCGTCTGCCTGCTCTAGAGATCTATTGAACATCAAAGCTCAAAAAGGATGAGGTTAAATCCTTTACCTTCTGGAGGTACCTCTTCATGTTCTTGTGGGCTTCGTATCCGCCCTTGATTTGTCTAACTACTCGATAACTATCAATAATTCATAAATAAAAGTATTAAAATACATATTAATTAATATTTATTTAAAAAATGATATTTTTATTAATATTTTGTAGGAAAAAGCCTCACCAGTGTGAAGAGCTCGATTTATGGGTTTAAACGAATCAAATTTGACTCAAATCGAAGCTAAAACGGGAAAGAAACGGAAGCTAGAAGTTTAAATAAAGAAAAAAGAAAAAAATATTATTTAAATTGGCTGGGTCAGGCCAATCGATTGGCCTGCTAGAGCGTAGCCTGACTGCAAGACCCAGCCTGGCTGACCATGGCCAGCGCCAGCACCAGCATGCATCAACCTAGCCCACGCACAGGCCCGCGGCCCAGTTTCCTCCAGCCCTGACGTCAGGAAACCGCACGGTCCACGATGGACTGCGTGTTGACTCAATAGGCATGGACCCTTAAAGGGTCCATAGAATTAACCATGCGGCTCAGGATTATTTTCATAAATTCATTAGACGCGATGCATGGCGATTGCGCGGGGACTATGGTGCGCTTGGTTCAGGCGGTCCACAAGAACATCGTGCATGATCGGACGGTTCTCTTCACAGCTAGTTAGGATCCAATGGTGGGAGCAAATTCCAATCTTAATAAGGATTTCTTCAGCCTCTTTTAGCACGATTTGATGGCGGACAATCATCCGATTAGATGATCTGACGGCCCAGAAATGATCCGGGCGCTGATCTTGAGATTTCGATGGATTTTGGAGTGTTGATTTAAGATCTAACAGCCAAGACTTCTACAACATGAGTAATTCGATCAAAACTCAAATTTAGACTCCGGAAAGAACTCTACAAGCATTGGTTCTCTCTATTTAAACCCCCCTTACACCCTAATACGCAGAACCTGAATAGAGACCTTCCCAAGGGGGATTAGCCCTCTTAGAAGCCTACATAGCCCTCTTTGTTCCTCTCTCCTCTTCTTTTTCTTCTTCTTTCTTTTTCTTTTCTTTTTATTTATATGGAATATTTGAATATACCGAAAGCTAGCAAGATTAAATCCATGTATGGCTAGAGATCTCGTATCCAGAGGAGTAAGAGAAGTCTTCTAATCATGAGAGTTTGTAATTTGAATCTATTTATCTTTTTATTGGATAATAAAATTTTTTTATTTTTTACATGTTTTTCTTATTTATGCTTTACTATTTATTTTTCTTATACTTTATACTAAGGAGACAGATTGTGATCGCAAATAGACACGGTCTATGCTTAGATTAGGATGAATTATAAGAATTAATTAGATTTAAATTTGTTCTTTGATTACAAAATTTAAATAATCTATCTGTGAGATGGGTCATGATCGTGTTAGATATAGTCTATGCTCGGTAGAATAGATTATATTAGGATCAGATTAAGAAAATATACATCTCATAAGATTGCATGTTGATAATAGAAAAATTGTATGAATCAATTATAATCTTGAATGATGAAAAATGAAACTGAAATCCTAGACAATTATCTTTTTATTTTTAATTAATTCTAAAATTTTAATTAATTAATTACTTACTTTTTTATTTTAATTTACTAAAATGTAAATCAATCCTCTTTAATTTATTGCTTTAAATTTTTGCTTTTAAAAATTAATTTAATTTTTTTTAAATTGAATGCAACTCAGCCTTCAATCTTCGAGAAAATCGACACCCAATTTACCACTATTTTAATTAATAGTAAGATCGGTTTTAAATTTTTATTTATTGTTGTAATGACAAGCATCAAATTTTTGGCATCGTTGTCGGAAATTGTAGCACGGTTGCTTAAAAAAATTTAAAAAAATCAAAATTTTTTTAAAATTAATTTTTTATTTATTACTTTATATGTTTTATTATTTTATTTATTTTACTGCTTTATTTTATTGTATACATGGAACATATCTGGCTAGAAATTTTAATGTTCCTATAATTTTTTTCTGAACAATTACATATAACTCTCGAGAAAGAAATGGTCATAGAACAACCATGCAAAACTAAAGAAATCCTCTTAGACTGTATAATTAAGACAAAAAACATATAGAAAACCATTTCCATCATCATCTTCTTTACTTATGGTCATAGAACAACCTCGCAAAACTAAAAAGACCCTCTTAGACCGTATAATTGAGGTAAAAGCATATAGAAAAGCCCAGAAGGGTGGAATAAACGAAATTCATCACCTTATTTACATATGGACCTATTCTCAAGTACCTTAGAATCATCCAATTCTTTTAACGGGAAAGGGGGATAAACTGATGAGATGATGGAATCAATAGATACTTCATAAGAATTACAAATGAATTACATAATAGAGGAAGTTTCACCCATAATTCTTCTCTAAGATTCGATAAATCCTTGTTTGGTTCATTCTGGGGTGGATGACTTTGATGAAGATGGTACAATATAGAAGTTAATGACCAAGTAGATACATCCTACCTTAAGATCATCTCACTATGGATTGAAAAAATTAAGCCACCACCTAGCCCACTAATAGCTCCCTTGTTAGAACTACCAACTATTCAAGAATTGAAACCACTTCCTGATGAACTTATTGACATCCTACCAGTGATACCAAATCAAGAAGACCAACTATTGAATGTTCTAAAAGCATATAAAGTTGTAGGATGGGATATTAGTGAAATGAGGGATGATGACTTTTAAGTATGATTTTTCTATATTCAGCACTACTTTTGAGGATGGCCTCCAAAATCTATCTACAATATTCAAACGATGTATGGAGGTAGATTTAAAATTAATTTGGAAAAAGTGCCATACTTTAGATCAAGAAGAGTTGATGTCTAGATATATCATATTCGAAAAAGAGAGGGGTAGATCAGGTTATAGTTGAAGTAATTTCTAAACCACCACCATCAATTTCGGTCCAACAAATACAATCTCTTTCTGATCATAAAAACTATGATAATTTTAGAATTTGGTTAACATGCTTGCTCAATATACTTTATTGATTCGGACTATGCTTAGCCATCGAAAAGTATTCCATGAACATTTTTTCTGCCATAATGATAAAACCTTCTAATTGGTCCTATCTTTTTAGAAACCTGAAGGATGTACTAAAATTGATTATACCTAAAACTCCATAGGGTCCGATTGAAGATGTTAAACTTAGCACTTATTAGGAGGCAACCCAGCCTTTTGCATTTGAATTTTCTTTTTGTTCTTAGCTAACCTTTCTTTTAAGTTTAGGACTAAGTTGAGAGGAGAACTACAGACGCATGCTAGACGAAGAATAAATAAAGCTCAGGCGAAGACCAGAAATATATTAAGTCAGGTGAATTTTTTTCTTGTCATTTATCACATTTTATTTTTTTCCTCTATTGAGGATAATAGAAATTAAGTTTGGAGGGAAGGATAAATAAAAAATAATTAAGTCAATCTTATATACCTGATTTCATCTCGATTTTTGAAGTTTTTCAGGCATTTTAATCGATGATTGATTAATGATCTAAAGAATTTTTGAAATACTAATGATCAAATTTTAAAAAAAAATCTAATAAATGGTCAGGTCTAGAACAGAACAAATTTTTGAGTGATTCTAAAACCTTCTTCCAGCTTATATTCAATAAAAATCTACTTTTTATAGATATAAGAAAAAATAAAAAAAAAATAAAGAGCAAGCTCTAAACATTGATCTTCTACGGAGTAACCAGGTCTTGTTGTCTAAGTAAGCAATATTATTTGCATTAAAAAGTGGATAATGTGAAAAAGCTTGTTATACAATTAGTTTTAACGTGTAGCCTATTTGACTCAAGTTAGTAAGCCCGAGAGGTGTTTTACACCTCGTGTCCTAAAGCCAATTAGTTTGAAAGTCATTAGTCCAAAGCTCGCTATAAGGGTCAAAAGGAAAGCTTAAGAGGTTAAAACATTGCACTGGCTGTAAAAAAAAAAGCCTATACTAAAGATAGAGGATTTAAAGAATAAAAGTTGAGAGTTGGTTAAAGAAATGTTCTAAAATTTTATGTTCTTCACTTAACCACTATTTGGAATAGAATTAATAATCCGATGATGTATTTCTTAAATCTTTAACCAGGTATTAACCGACTTTAAGATGATCTGAAGAAACTCTTATATCTTATCAAATCGGTACATACTTCTAATTATTCTCTTTTTACTCAAAGACGAGTAGAACTCATGTTGGGGGGTGTGATAACCATCAATAATTCATAAATAAAAGTATTAAAATACATATTAATTAATATTTATTTAAAATAATTGATACTTATATTAATGTTTTGCAGGAAAAAGTTTCACTAGTATGAAGAACTCGATTTATGAGTTTAAATGAATTAAATTGGACTCAAATTGGAGCCAGAATGGGGAAGAAATAGAAGCAGAAAGTTTAAATAAAAAAGAAAAAAAATTATTATTTAAAGCGATCGGTTCAGCCCAATCGACCCGTCCACTAGAGCCCGGCTCGACTGCAAGACCCGGCCAGACCGACCGCGGCCCACGCCAGCACCAGCCCGCATCAACCTAGCCCACGCATAGGCCCGCGGCCAGTTCCCTTTAGCCCTGACGTTAGGAAACCGCGCCCATGGTAGACCGCGTGCTAACTCAATAGGCGTGGACCTTTAAAGGGTCCACAGAATTAACCACGCAGCTCACAGGGTTATTTTCATAAATTCATCTGACGTGGCGTGCGGTGATTGGGTGGGGACTACGGTGTGCTCGGTTCAGGTGGTCCACAGGAACAGTTATGCACAATCGGATGGTTCTCTTTGCAGCTGGTTAGGATCCAATGGTGGGAGCAAATTTCAGTCTTGATAAGAATTTCTTCAGCCTCTTTTAGCACGATCCAATGGCGGACAATCATCTGATCAGGTGATCTAATAGCCTAGAAATGATTCGAGTGCTGATCTTGAGATTTTGATGGATTTTGGAGCGTTGATTTAAGATCTGACGGCCAGGACTTCTATAGCATGAGTAATTCGATCAAAACTCAAATTTAGACTCTGGAAAGAACTCTACATGCCTTGGTTTTCTCTCTACTTAAACTCCCTTACACCCTGATATGCAGAACCTGAATAGAGACCCTCCTGGGGGGGATTAGCCCTCTTAGAAGCCCATATAGCCCTTTCTGTTCCTCTCTCCTCTCTTCTCTTTTCTTCTTCTTTCTTTTTCTTTTGTTTTTTTTTTATCTGGAAGATTTGAATATGCCGAAAGCTAACAAGATCAAATTCATGTATGGCTAGAGATCTTGTGTCTAAGGGAGTAAGAGAAGTCTTCTAATCATGAGAGTTTGTAATTTGAACCCTATTTATCTTTTTATTGGACAATAAAATTTCTTTATCTTTTACATGCTTTTCTTATTTATGCTTTATTGTTTATTTTTCTTATACTTTATACTAAAAAGATAGATCATGATCGCAGATAGATATGGTTTATGCTCAGCTTAGGATGAATTATAAGAATTAATTAGATTTAAATTTATGTTCTTTGATTATACGATCTAAATAATTTATGTCTGCGAGATGGGTCATGATCGTGTTAGATATGGTTCATGCTCGGTAGAATAGGTTATGTTAGAATCAGATCAAGGGAACATACATCTCATAAGATTATATGTTGATAATAAAAAGATTGCACGAATCAATTATAAACTTGAATGATGAAAGATGGAATTGAAATCCTAGATAATTTTCTCATCTTATCTTTAATTAATTCTAAAATCTAATTAATTAATTAATTATTTTTTTATTTTAATTTGTTAAAATCTAAATCAATCCTCTTTAATTTACTATTTTAAATTTCTACTTTTAAAAATTAATTTAATTTTTTTTAAAAATTGAATGCAACTTAGTTTTCAATTTTTGAGAAAATCGACACCTGACTCATCACTGTTTTAATTAATAGTAAGATTGGTTTTAAATTTTTATTTGTTGCTGTAACGACAAGCATCACTGCCAATTGAGAGTCGCTAAAGATCTTTAGGTGTTGAGCCCTTACTTCTCTTGTAACTTTTAGACTAGTGATCAAAGCTTTATATTCTACTTCATTGTTCGTGGCTGAAAATTTAAAGCGTAGAGCATATTCGGTTATATCACTTTAGGAACCGGCTAAGATAAGCCCATCTCCTAACCTTGACAAATTTGATGAGCTATCAACATGCAGGGTTCATAGTTCTTTAGGATTGGATCCCGCATTTACTTCATCTTTCGAGCTCTTGATGTTTTTCAAGCTTTCTCCACCTCCACCTTTGGAATTTTCTCCATCTGGGATGGTGCATTCAAGAATGAAGTTTACTAATACTTGGACTTTGATGGAAGGCCTCAAGCGGTACTGTATATCCAACTCTAAGAGCTCTAGAGCCCACTTTGCAATCCATCCTGAGGTATCTGGATGGTGGAGAATAGCCTTAATTAGCTGATCTATAAGTAGTGCAATAGTGTGAGCTGGAAAATAAGGCTGAAGTTTCTTTGTAGTGACGACCAGTGTAAAAATCAGCTTCTCCAGCTTGGAATATTCGATCTCTGCATCATGAAGAACCTTATTGGTATAATATATAAGCTTCTGAATTTGTTCCTCTTCTCGAACAAGGATTGAGCTGATCGCCATTGAAGAAACGACAAGATATAATAGTAGCTCCTCACCTGACTGAGGCTTGGTGAGCAATGGTGTGGAGTTGAGATATTGCTTTAACTCCTCGATCGCCTTTTGGTACTTTGGAGTTCATTGAAAGTCTTTCGGCCACTTGAGGGTCTGGAAGAAAGAGACACCTCTTGGCCGATTTAGAGACAAAACAGTTGAGAGAAGCGATCTTACCGGTGAGACATTGCACCTCTTTGATTGTTCTTGGTGGTGTCATCTCGAGGACTGTCTTAATCTTCTCGGAATTTGCCTTGATGCCTTTTCGTGAGACCATAAAGTCGAGAAATTTATCAGTAGTAACTCCAAAAGCACACTTTAAGGGATTCAGTCTCATCTTGAATCGACGAAGGGTGTCAAAAGTTTCTTCGAGGTCAGCAACATGATCTGAAGCAGCTCGGCTCTTGACTAATATGTCATCTACATATACTTCCATATTGTGGCCGATTTGATCCTTAAAGATCTCGTTCACCAATCGCTGATAGGTAGCTCCTATATTTTTCAAGCCAAAGGGCATTATCCTATTATAGAAAAGCCCACAGTCAGTAATAAAGGCTATTTTCTACTTGACTTTAGATGCCATTCGGATCTAATTATAGCTGGAGAAGGCATCCATGAAGCTGAGGAGCTCATGCCCTGAAGTTGCATCTACCAATTGGTCGATTCGAGGCAACGGATAGCTATCCTTGGGGTGGGCTTTATTTAGGTTGATGAAGTCTATGTACATTCGTCATTTTTCATTTGCTTTTTTGACAAGGACAATGTTTGCCAAGCAGTCTGGGTACATCACTTTTTTGATAAAGCTAGTCTTGACTAACTTATCCACCTTCTTGGCAATAGCCCTCTGGTGCTTTGGAGCGAAGCTTTATTTTTTTTGCTTCACTGGTCGATAGGTTGGATCCACTTTCAGATCGTGGGACATCACCTCCAGGTCTATGCCAGGCATGTCTGCGGCTGACCAAGCAAAAAGATCCATATTTTTCTGTAAAAGAGTGGTTAGCCGATCTCTTGTTACCTTATCCAGACGTAAGTCAATCTTCACCATCTGATGGGGATTCTACTTAGTAAAACCTCTAGGAGGTCCTCGGATGGTTGGGTGCACTCCTCGACCAGATCATCTCAAGTATCCAATCCTATTGGAAGTTTAGGTTGGTCCTTCAATTGGGTTTCTGCTTGAAGTTTGGTAGCAAAACACTGTCGAGCTATAGTTGAGTTGACTCGGATTTGTCCCACTATTTATTGTTGGAAATTTCACCATTAAATGATAGTTTGATACCATAGCCCTTAAAGTCCATAGGCTTGGGTGGCCAAGGATTGCGTTATAGGCCGAAGAAAGTTTGACCACTATAAAATTAACTTGAATTATCACTTGTTGAGGTGGGGTGCCTACTGTAATAGGTAGCTTAATCATCTCCTCTGGAGTCTCCAAGCCTTTTGGAGAAATCTTGAATTGGGGTATTAAATCTACTCAACTGATCCAAAGTAAATCCCATTCGGGAGAAGATGGAAAAATACAAAACATCAACTGAGCTTTCATTATCAATAAATATACAGTGTATATTATAATCAATATTATTTACAGTTACAACCACCACATCATTGTGCGGTTGTTGTACATCCTCTGCATCTTGCTTGGTGAAGATGATGGTGTCCCCAAGCTTATCCTTAAGCCTCAGCCTTTTCACCATGGGAAACTCCATTGACCCAGACGACCCTTCAGTTATTATGCAAATTTCATCTCTCAAGGGCCATTTTTCTACTACTGCTGGCTCCCCCATCTCTTGCCTCATTGGTTGTGCTGGTGCTGGTTAAAGCGGAGGCACAGGTAATGGCTGCTGAGGCAGACGGGGTAGCTAACGAGCCCTTGGAGGAGGCCGTTATGGAGTTCTCCCTCGAACAAAATGGTCCAGCCTCCCCTCCTTGATAAGCCTTTCAATCGCATCTCGAAGTTGGAGGCAGTCTTCAGTATTGTGACTGTGGTCACGATGGTAAAAGCAGTATCTAATTGGATCGTGATGTTTAAGCTTTGTCCGCATTCTTGGAGACTAAGGTAGCTTGGTACGTACCTTCATCAGTATTTTTCTTTGAAAATATTCAGAGGTGTATAATTAGCATATCACCTTAGGGTTGAAGGTTGCCGATCCCTCCTTTGAGGACTCCAAGATCGGTGATTTCGAGGAGCCTCCATTTTTCCATCTTTAGAATGGGGACCGGGAGCGCCGACGGCTTCTCTCTTCTCGTTTTGGGGAGCGCTCTTTATTCTGCTTTATCATGGCAGAACTGGTAGGGGTATCATCGGTGAAAGCCTCCTCCAAGCAGGCATACCTTTCCGCATGGACAAGCATATCGAGATAATCCCAAGGGAATGTCTTCACCAATGACTTCTTGAGGTCATTCTTCAAAAGTCCATTCATTAAAGTGGTCATTGCGACCGACTGGTCCAAGTCGCGAACTTTCAAGGTCGTCGCATTAAAATAGCTCACAAAGGCACAGATCGACTTTCCTTCTGCTTGATGGTGTTGAGGTAGTCGGACCGCTTTTGCTATTGCCAGCTGCAAAAAGTGATCGACGAGGGATCGACCCTACTCTTCAAAGGAATGGATCGAGGTTGGCTTCAAACTTGAGTATCATTATCGGGTCACCCCCTTGAGAGTAGCAAGGAATGTCCGATAGAGGATGCCATCTGTTGCTCCTTAGAAGAGCATCGCTATCTTAAGTCTCTAGAAGATCGATGGGATTGGTAGTCCCGTTGTAGGTCTCGAATTGGGGCAGCTTAAAGTGTGGAGGTAGCGGCTCTTACATTATCTTCGGAGCAAAGGATGGCTCGCTGCTAAACCCATCATAGGGCTGCGCTGAAGAAGTTTTATTGATAGCATGATCTACTTGTCAAATGCCTGAAGCTGCTTCTTGATGACAAGATCTCGGGCGGTGCAAACCTCAGATTGTTGAGGAGAGATGATTTGGGGTTGAGTCATGCCCTGATGCAGGCTGGGAGATCGTCGATGGGTTTGCCTTCTCCTTGGACTCTGTGGAGGTGTCCACGGATGTTCAGGTTGTGGTGGTGGCTAAGAAGCTGGATTTGGCAAAGGTGCTGGCGGCACCATCGAGGGAAGTACCGATTGCACCATTGAAGGAGATGCAGGAGCAGCCTGATTTGGCTGCGGCGCCATTGGTGGAGGTGCGAAAGCAATTTGGACTGCCTGGATGGCGGCCGTCAAAGTATGAACCTGATGGAGCAGATTAAACTGGTCCATCGTGACCAGTGCTGGTTGGGTTGGCGAAAGATTCTGTCACTGGTGATTGAGCCTGGTCGTCAGCTTAGGTATCCGCCTGATGGGAGGTGGTGGCATTGGTGAGATGCGGCGAGACTTACTTTGGTGGCATGTTTATGAAAGTATGCCCTTCTATCTGTTTCTGGTCGATCTATTTCAGGTTAGAAGGCGGCGCAATGAGGCCTTGCGCAGTGATGCTAGAGTGGCCTGCAAGACAAGTCCAGACCAGAGGTTTGCGCTCCGGTGAGAATTCTTTGATGCTCAAGTCAGAAAACAACGAACAATAAAAGCAATAACTAGTTCTCTAGGAGGAGTTACTTATCTGGTCCTTGGGGCTTTAGGTATTTGTAGAGAAAAATTATCGTGGAAATGTGCAGTTCTGAAAATCTCGAGCCACTAATTGTGCCGTTGCGGCATTATAGTCCTCTTTCGCTCCCCTTGAATGAGGTGTTATTGGCAAGATTTGAATATCCTTTATCTGTTTCTACGAGATCATGAGGAGTGGATAATAGCTTGGTTACAATCGAGCTTATTCGTAGGGAGTATTGTTGTATGTACTGGAAAACCGGCTGGCTGAGGTAACTGAGGAAGCTCATGTGCTGAATGGGGTGCTAATCAAATTGGGCGCAAATAGCTCAGATACGTATACTTTAGCTCAACATTTGGGTCGGCGACCACACGGATAGCTCCAGTGGTTTGAGACGTTGATAATGGCGAGATATTCGGAGCATTGCCATGATCAATTCGAGGTATTTACATTACCACCGTAACACTTTCTACTGTTGGTTTGGAGTATGCCATTTGTTTGGTTTGTCTTGGAGTGGTTGATATAAATATTGTGGTTATAAATTGATGGTGTTGATTGACTACCTTTTGGTTCAAAGTTTATTTATTTTCAGTCATTAATGACAATTTTCAGTCAGAGGTACCACGTGATTACTAATGTTGATTTTGGGCAGAGATAAGGCATGGTGGATGCAGTGGTAAGCATCTTCTTGGATAAACTAATTGACACCCTCATGAAGGAGGGCCAAAACATAGTTGAATTCAGAGACCAATTTGAGGAGATGAAGAAGCAGCTTAAGCTCATGCGTGGATTCCTTAAGGATGCTGACAGGATGAGGCGTACAAACCATTCCCTCCAGGCAGTCACTGACGATCTCATAGAGCTTATATATGATGCTGAAGACATATTGGCTTACTGTGAAGCCCGATACATTGGGCAGAAAGATTTTACAGGCAATTGTTTGTTCTGTTTCTCACCTACGGATATAAGTTTTTTATCTCGGACTGGAAAGCAACTGAGACAAATGAATAAGAAGATCAAGGAGATCAAAGAAAACATGACATCTTATCTTTCCCCAGCACTGGTTATTCACCAAAGAACTGAGGATTCTGACAGTAATTCAAAGAGATGGAGCTCTCCTATTTTTGATCCATCTCAAATTGTTGGACTGCAAAATGAAACCAATGAGATCAAGGGGTGGCTGTTTGAGGCGGGTGATGATCTGAAAGCTATTGGAATAGTTGGTATGGGTGGTCTAGGGAAGACAACCACAACAAAGAAAGTATTTTGCGATAGCGAAGTGGAGAACAAATTTGAGAAGAGGATGTGGATATCTGTTTCACAAAATTTCACAGAGAAAGAGATCATGAGAAATATGCTGAAGAACTTGGGAGATGTGAGCATTGGAGATGATGAAGGTGAGCTGTTGAAGAAGATTTACCACTATTTGTTGGGGAAGAGTTATTTACTTGTCTTGGATGATGTTTGGAGCTTAAGAAGTGGTTGGTGGACACGCTTGAATGAGGGGCTACCCAAAGGAAATGGCAGTAGAGTCATCGTAACAACAAGGTCTGAATTGATTGCTAAGCAGATGGGAGTAGCTGACAAGCGACTCCATCGACCCAAATGCCTCACAGTTGAAGAGAGTTGGTCTTTGTTCTCAAGGATTGTTTTTGCTGGGATTTGTGAAAGCGATCTAGATCCCAAGCTGAATGAAGTTGGAATTGAAATTGTGGGAAAATGTGGTGGGCTTCCATTAGCAATTAAGGCTGTGGGAGGGATGATGTTTTGTAAACCTGCTTCTTTCATTGAATGGAGACGGATTGCTGACAATTTTTGCGATGAATTGGAGCAAAACAGTAACTCTGTTATGGCTTCACTGCAGTTAAGTTATGATGAACTTCCTTCTCATCTGAAATCATGTTTCCTCTGTTTCTCTATTTACCCTGAAGATTGTATCATTCTGAAGGATCAACTGATCCACTGGTGGATTGCAGAGGGATTTGTCACTGCAAAAATAGGCAGATCACTGATCGAATCTGGAGAAGCTATTTTTATGGGGCTAATGAATCGATGTCTAATAGAAGCAGTTGACAAAAGCTTCACTGGAAAGGTCCATACATGCAAAATGCATGATATGGTGCGTGAGTTGGTGATTAAGCTAGGTGGGGAAGAGGCATTTTGCAAGTCGAACAATAACTGCTTCCGTCGGTTGAGTCTAACAAGTGGCATTGATGAGAAGCACTTGAAGTCTAATCCAAAGCTGCGGGCATTGGTATCAACAACAAACGCACGAAGAGTAAACAAAGTAAGATCGGCAGTTGCAGAGAACTTTTCCAAAAGTGAGAATCTAAGGGTGCTAGACCTTTCCGAATCAATATTTGAAACACATCTGAAGGATTTGCTGAGTAAGATTGGATCGCTCCAGCATCTAAGATACATCAACCTTAGGAACACCCATCCTATGAATGAAGTTCCTTATGCAGTGAAAAATCTTACTAACCTGCAAATTATTGATCTGAGTTTCTGCCATAACATAAAAGCTCTCCCACCATACATTGAGAGTCTGGAGAACCTTGTTGTTCTAGATATGAGCTGTTGTGGTTCCCTCAAGTACATACCCAAGGGAATAGGAAAGCTTTCCAGTCTTGAGGTATTGAAGGGTTTTCGACCGGCAAGAGAAAGTTACACTGATGGTTGTCGATTTGCAGAATTGAAGAGCTTAACTCGACTAAGGAAACTTGAACTGCAAATATGCCGAGGTGATGAGATCACAACAAGCGAGCTGGACATCTTGCTGGAACTCAAAAATCTGCAAGACCTGACTATTAGCTGTTATGCTAGTTATGGAGATGACCTCATGAGGAAACTTGGTCTACTTTCTCTTCCACTACAATTACATGAGCTTTGTCTCAAATTTTTCCCTGGAGAGCTGACACCAGCCTGGCTCAATCCAGTTTTGCTTCCTCACCTGCAATATCTTTCTATTTCTCATGGAAACTTCAGCCACTTGGATTCCAGATTTTGGGGTGACAAGGATCATTTTTGGAGATTACAGGGCTTGATGCTGGAATCATTACCAGACTTGGAAGAAGAGTGGTGGAGGTTGCAACGGTCAATGCCATTGCTAGAAATTCTGAATGTTAGTTGGTGCCCGAGGTTGGAGACTTTCCCTGTTGATGATGTTGGGTTCAATGGAGGTGTCTGGAGGAAAAAGGAATACGGACGGTAGTGGGAACATTACAGGTTGAAGTGATGACAAAGATCATACTAAGTGTGTGTTAAGCAGTCTTTTTGATAGAACTTTGGATGGAGATCCTCTCCACTTTGTACTACCATGTCCTTGAAAATAGTTTTGCATGTTGGCTAATGATTTTGGCAGCGATGTTAATGTTTTAAAGAGAATAAAACTACTTCATATTAAAACCTGCAGTAGCGTAGAGGCAAAATCTCTGTTAGAAAGTTATGGTTTTTCATGTACCGATCGGCAACTCTTTGGTTTCAACCTAAAGCTCGATGAGACGATGCAACCTGCAAAGATGTGGCTGCATCTTGTTGAGACCATGTCCAATCAGTTATGTGCTTATCCTATTAAAATATCTGAAATTTTATTTATTGGTTAATTTAAGAGAATTCTGCCATGCCCCATGTAGATATTATGGATATTCTAAGGAAACCTTCACAGCTCTGAGCTATCAATAACTTGGTCCGAAAGAAAGGAAATCCAGGTGAATAAACACAAGATTTTACCTTGTAGTCATTGTTATCAGGAGCCTTGGGACGTAAGCAAATATCAGATGTTCTGCAATTTTGATAAATAGGTAATTCAAATGAAATCTTATTGACAAAATTTTTTTTTGTCTTAATAAGATTACGTTTAATTCAAGTTCAGATCTTTTTCCCTTTTTGTGTAGAACAGAGGGAAGGCCAGCTAAACGTAGAGAAAATTACGGTCCTTGCTTCACCATGAACCAGCGGCATCTAGCCTGGAAGGAAGTCGGCATTCTGGGGCAGAGGAGAAGGAATGGTGCACGCAAGATTTGCCATGTAGTCAAGATTCCTGAGTGCAAAATACAGAGCTTCTGAAACGTAGCTTGCAGCACTTCTATTTGTCTTGGTCCTGCACTAATTCATGGATCTTTGCCTTCCAACAAATTAGCTGCTTCATCATCCTGCCACTTGTGCTTGCCTTTAAGATCACCCTTTCTCATGTAGAACTAATGTCTTCCACGTTTTATTGATGGAAAATAGGGGAAGTGTGGAAGGCCTTGCACAGCACGGACTAAGAAGAGCGTGTCCTTTTTAAAAATATTCCAGAATTTCTTTCCTCCCAAACATGCCACATGAGAGTCATGGAGAATTGATCCTAACCTTGATTGGCCAAGGCAAACTTAAATTTGGATTCCTAACCACCTTTAACTTTAACTGATCAAAAGCTAATCAAGAAAGGAGTCTACACCTCGTTGAATTGTGGGCATCTAAGAGTTGGATGCAGAGGATGACTCCATGCCCTCTCTCTCTCCAAGATCTCTCACGCCTCATGATACTTCATGCCCTCTCTCTCTCTCCAAGATCTCTCACGCCCCATGATCCTTCATGCCCTCTCTCTCTCTCCAAGATCTCTCACGCCCCATGATACTTCATGCCCTTTGGTTTTAGCATGAATCCCTCATGCCCCACATTAGTCCACGCTAAAGAGGCTTCACATCTCTAAGGATATGCATACCCAGGTGTTAGGTGTTGGAGGTTATTTGACTCCCATCATGACTCTTTGTTGAGTCATGACTGGGATCTATAAAAAAGACAGAAGAGTTAAGAGATTTAATGCATCTAAGAGATAAAAAATTATATCTAAGGAGATCTAAGAGCTAAGGGTTCTACATGCCCAAGAGAGGAAAGAAAAGAGAGCCATACATCAAGAGCTGGTGAGGTAAGGAAAGGAGATGCTGCTGAATTTTTTGAGAAGAAAATTCAGCGAATTCAGATTGGAGAGAGTCCTTAATCGAGACCTGTGTGGATTACCATTGGAGGGCACATGCTTGGATGCCTTAAAGAAATCAATGATCTTCCTATAAGGTAAATTATCTCTCCTCTCTCTTCTATTTGTTGTTTGGTTTATGTTTGATATCTTTAAAGTGATTTTGGGATTGGGGTTTGGATCCATGTATGTTTTAAAAGTTTTAAAATCTATCTCCACTGCATATCTAAATTCCAACAATGGTATCAAAGCCATTTTTGATTGATTCAATCAAACATCATGTTATTGTTGTGAAATAGATTGGATCTAATTTATGATATGTCAAAATCTGAATTTCTGCATGATGTTTAATTGTTTATTGTTACATCTTTTTTCAAGAATAAAAGTTAATTTTGTCCATGATCAAATCTTGGAATGTAATTCCATTGCTTCAAGACTTGTATGACAAGTTTAGGCAAGATCTTATGATCTGATTTTTTCATGGAATTGCAGCCTTGTGCATGTGATGCATGGGATATAGGGTTGTTGCATGTGATGCACACACCCAAGACTTAGGACTGGCCACCATAGATTAGATGTAAATTATGGTGGGGCATCCTATCATGGTTCTTGATCTAGGCGTGTGGGTGGCTGAAAAGTGTAGATCATGAAAGAGAGATGCTTCAAACACAAACTAGGATTTTGATGCATGGGTTTGATATTAACTACAATTCATTGGTCCAATGAGATTAGGGTTTGTGATTATAGATCAAATCAGATTCATAGTTCTAATTAGACTAAAAAATTTTGTTCAATTAAAGTTAACCTAATTTGATTAGGACTTGAGTCATAATTGATTGAATCTTTGCAAACCTAATTGGATTAGGGTTTGTTTAAGAATTGGTTAACTCAAAAAAGATGACATATGATTGACTTATAATTGATATTGGATCAAGAGTTGAATCCTCATAAAAAACCCTAGATGGGTCTTGCGTGTCCATAAATTTAAACATTTTATGTGACATGTATAAATGATTGTTAGATGAGTACCCTAGAAGCCAGATTGGCCGACACATTATATATATATTCTAGGAGCATTTTATAATTTTGACTTAAAATTAATAAAAGATTATTTTCTTCTATCACATTATGTATAAAATGTCTGTGATACATCCTTCAAGTTAATAGGTATGATAATGCATATTTTCAAGAATTGAAAATTTAAGATATGTATTTTCATAATTAACTCATAAACTACTTCTGATCGTAGGATTATCATGAGGATGGTGATCGATCCAAAAGGTTAGTGTACGATTGCTTTCTTAGGATAGATGGATCTTGAGTCTATGGTGTGGAGATATTGAAGCAAGAGTACAAATACTTGTTGAGAATGAGGATACTGAGCATGACCATCTCGAGCAGTCATAAGAAAGTCTACCTTCTAATTGATGACTAGCTCAAAGCTATAATTTTGTGTCTAGTTTTTTGACCTGAGGTGCATTGGTAGTTCACTTTAAGTGTGTTATAGTTTAATTACACCATAACTTGTTCTCCTAGCCATTCAAAATCCTAAGGTGTATGTTGGCTATAGCATGTTCATTGTAGAAAATGGATCGCACCAAGATGGGATCTATCAACCTTAGTAGAGAAGGAGTAGTCCTATGATGATCATAAGATTGAGTCCTTAAGTCTATGGCTATGGCAGTATGAAATAATAAAATTTTTTTTTTTATTAGAATTTCATATTGGACTTGAATCGAATGATTCAATCATATGATGGAGTGTTGGATTTGATGAGTTCACCTTAACCCTAATCCTGTCGGAGCTCATGATAGAGAAATCTAATCACACAGGTAGCTACATCGAGAGATTCGTATTCGATTCTGATGGGTTGCTACCATATATTACTAGATATCACTGGTGGATTTTGGGATCAATTAGAATGGTCTTGATGATCGATCATTCTAATTGCATGCATCGAAAGAGTTCTAGTCCATCGAAAGGTATTTTGATGATGTCGATGATGGAGATTACAACATGTTCCATTATCATATAAAATTGAATCTAACTAGATTACACAAATAAGAATTTGGATCTAGATGTTATCAATTAAGCTAACCTAGTTTGATTGATTTGGATTAGATTCAATCTGGTTCAAGAAATTCATGCTAGCACATGATTGAGCCTAAATTTCTTCTTCTATCTTCAATCTAGTTCATCTCATGTTGTCCAACAAGATAACCCAAGAGGGGGCTGAATTAGGTTTTTAAAAATTAAAGCAAGTATGTGCAACAAAAACTATTTCAATGCTATGTGAGTGAGATGTGAGAGCTATGAAAAGTAAGAGATAAGAGCACATACATAAACAAGAGATTTTTATAGTGGTTCAGTGTACTTTCAGCACTTACGTTTACTTTTCAAGCAAGACTCTTGAAAATTTTACTATAATTTCTTAAGATTACAGTCAGATAATTTTTTGGGGCTCACTATCCCAAAATTTAGTTGGTTTTCCTCTAGGTTCACCAACCACAATTCTTACAAATATCAGATGAGGAAATACAAACTAAGGAAAGGAAAGTAAAACCCTAAATCTCGAGTTTCAGCCCCTGCTGAAACTAGTACATGAAAAAGGAAAAGAAATTTATACAACTAAGATAGCTCCTTTAAATAAGCTGAGAAGTTGTTATTGCAGTTCGTTGAATAATGCCTCCTTGAATGCTTAGAGTTATTGCACTTGAGGGCTCTTCAATGCTTGAGAGAACTTAGGATGAAAGAGATTGCTCGTTGAAAATAGGATGCTCATTTCTTTTCTCTCATTTTCTTCTTGTCCAAAAAATATTTTCTCTTCTCTTTTATATCTGGTCCATTCCCACCATGTTTGATTTGATTGGAGGGCAGAAACAGGCTGAATGTGATCATTGGAGAAGAGAACTTGCCATTGGAGCTGAAAAAAGAAGGTCTGAAACTATCCGTTGAAGTACTATCATCGTGTCTCGAGACTTTTTGGTTTAACTTGAGATGTCTCATCCAATTTTGAGACCTCTCAATTTGACCAGAAGATGTCTCATTCTCAGTTGCTCGAAAATTTGCTTTTTGAAAAAAATCTATCGCCTGAAATCGAAAGCTCTCGATTTTGAAGAAAATATCTCGTCGGGACTGCAAGATCACTCGAGAATTCTATGAAATGTCTCGCTCTCAGAGTACAGAAATTATGTTTCTATCTCCTGAGATAGAGACATCTCGAGTTCAACTCGAGATCTCTCGAAACAGTGCCAGAACCTTGCTTGAGCATGCCAGACTCCACGAGACGTCTTAGAAATTTCAGGAGATGTCTCGAAAATGCTCCAAGATAATTTTCAAGAAAATTCTTGCTACCAAATAAGGAGATTTGATCTTGATTTGAATTATACTTTGTGTCATCCTTATTTTGATCGAAGAACTCTCTTTCTTCTGACATTTGAATACTTAAAATAAAATTTATTAGTAATCATTTGCTTTAATATTTGGTCGTCATTAAAATCACTTAGGAGGTCAACAATCTCTTCTTTTTTGATGATGACAAAACATCAAGCATTTCATAAAAAGAATGTAAGCGATATATGTACCATGTACTATTGAGTGAAATAATATGATGTGCTTGATTTTAAGAGTGCTCAAATTTCCAATGATATACACAATGTATTATCAATGCTCTCCCTTAAGGTGTGCTCTTTTGATTTGCTATCCCTTAAAATGTGCTCTTTTGATTTGTAAAGGATTAATAAAATATTTAATAAGAAGATTAAGTGTGCTTTTGATTATTCCTTTTTCATACATTTTTCTCTTCTTTTTTGTCAATATCAAAATCACAGATAAGAAAAATGATTTCATTACAGAGAGGAACATTACTAAGAAATTTTGATTTCATTATATAGAAAAAAGAGATTACATTGACAAAATTGTATATTGATTTACAAAAAGAAGATCTATACCAATATACCCAAAAGGTAAACCAAATAATATATAGAGACAAGTAGAAAAAACTAGACCTATTCCTCATTAAAGAGAAATTCTATGATAGGTTCAAATGAAGATCGAGGTCTAGAGGATGAAAGGTGAGGTGCTGGTCGAGGAGAGGGTGAGGGTCGAGAGGTGGACGGAGTTCGAGATCCAAGACTGCCAATGCGATCCATAATCTATTACAAGAATGTGATGATGACTTCAGCAGTGGGGCACTGGGTGATAATGTTCTCCAATCTTCTTGCAATCTTGGCAGTCTCACTTAGCAAAAGCTTTATCTGAGCCGACAATCCATGTTGTTTTTTCCCCAAGATTTCAAGTCTTTATGATAAACTACTGACTTATTGGCTGAGCATTTCAGTCCATCCCTCAGAAGAGATCCTTTGTTCTTCAATGCTAACTAACAGTTGATGCCACAGTCCCGAGAGAAGATCATTGAATCTTTCGGACATCTTTTCAACAACTTGCTCCACAACCATTTCAACTAAACTATCTTGATCAAAATCAGAGGGTGGGGTAGGAAATTGACTTGGAGGCACTTGCGGTGTGTGTGGAGATCCCGGTGTCATGAAGGATGGTTCAGTTGTAGAAGGGAGGATGGAGGAGGTGGGGGCCTATGCTCTTCAGGCTCATTTCTTATTACAGTTTCTTCCTATGATCTTACCCACTTATCATCTTTCTTCATAAACTTCATCCTATGAAGAGCCCATTTATGTAATAAGTGTGTGCCAATTTCTTGAAATCTTCACCCTCTAAGTTAACATGAAATTTCTTGAAGATCAGGGTAAAGATCATTCCATAGGGCAGACAGGCTTTGCTTTTATTTGCGGTGTTTTTCAACTGTTGAAGCATCAAGGAGGAAAAGTTCATAGGTCTCCTCGTTACCAAGAAATACATAGCCACCAGTTTCTTTTTGCCTACCCAATCATGCCTTCCGACTTTTGAAAAAATTATATGACTAACAATGCATTGTAACAGTCTCATTTATATAGATAAATGATTTGACACTAATTATTGATTCTCATTCACATTTCTTCTTTCCAAAATACACTTTAAGGCTTCACTTTTATCAAGCAGATTCAAATAACATGCCCCTAATCTAGGTACTTCCAGAAGATGCCCTAATTTTCTCGCATTTAAAGTAATACGAACTTCTTTCACCATAGATTCTACACCTGACTCTCCCTTGAAGTTTATATTCTTCAAAAATTCTCTAATGAGGTCCAGATAGACATTTATCTCAAGAGAGCAAAGCTTCTCCTAATCTTGTTGCCTCAGCCACGACCCAATACGGAAGTTTTCTTTGTCAAAATACTCAAAATCTATCTTCCATCTAGTAGAAATAGTTCTCGTGGCAATGAATAGTCGAGCTTGTGAAGGAGTGGATGGAGAGGCCTGGGAGATGTCCCATTGTCATTTTGCCCTTGCTTTAGTTGACGGAGTGGCGGACGGTCTCTGGGCGGTGGTGGTTTTTCTTTTTGGAGCCATTAGAGTCTTGGATTTGAACGAATGGGCAATAAAATAGTGATTTGAGAGGTTTGGAGGAGTTAATGAGAGTTTGAGAGAGTTTGGGGTGAGAGGTCTCAGAGAGTGAAAAAGATGAATGAGAATGAGGGCATCTCGAAAGTCTGCTTAAAAAAAAGCCCTGCAAAATTCGACATGTCTCGTCTTGAAAATGAGACATCTCAAAAAATCAAGAAGTCTCGCGTTTGAAGCGAGATGTCTCAGATCACAGTTGAGAGGTCTTGAGTAAAAATCGAGACGTCTCGGACATAAGAGCAGAATCAAAAAAGAAAAAAAAGAAGAAAAAAAGGATTTCAAGCAGACTTTTCTTGATTCTTCATGATAGAATTGAGGGTGTTTAAGATGATAGAAGAGGACAAAATGCGATTCAATAAATTCAAGATAAAACACATTTAGAGAGGATCACATATCCCAAGTTTACCTTGGATTTTAGAAAATCTATCTTCATTTAGAGGTTTTGTGAAATATCTGCAAGTTGATTTTTAGTTGAAAGAAATTTAAGCATAATATCATTATTTTGAATATGATCTCTTATGAAGTGATGTCTAATTTTAATATGCTTAGTTCTTGAATATTGAATAGAATTTTTAGTCAAATTTATGGCACTAGTGTTATCACACCTAATGGATATATTATTTTGCTTAATTCCAAAATCTTCGAGTTGTTGCTTGATCCATGGTATTTGAGCGCAGCAACTCCCTGCAACAATGTGTTCGGCCTCGACCGTTGATAATGCTATGGAGTTTTGCTTCTTGCTATACCGTGAAATCAAGTTCAACCCTAAAAGTTGGCAGATACCATTAGTACTTTTTCTGTCTATTCTACATCCTCCATAATCATCAGTGTATCCTATCAATTTAATGGAGGATTATTTTGAATACCATAGTTGTAAGTTATGTATGTAGATTAAATATCTAAAAATTCTTTTAAGAGCTAGTAAATGAGATTTTTTAGAATTAGATTGAAATCTAGCATATATGCAAATACTAAATAGTATATCAAGCCTACTTGTAGTTAAATAGTGTAGGGATCCTTTCATACCTCTATAGAGCTTTTCATTCATATTCTTACCATTTTCATCTTTGTCGAGTTTGCATTAGGGGCTCATTGGTGTGTTGATTTTTTTTTTCATTTTTCATGCCAAACTTTCTCAGCATTTTCTTGATGTACTTTATTTAGTTAATAAAAATATCTTTTTTTGATTGTTTGATTTGAAGCCTATGGAAGAAGTTCAGCTCCCCCATCATGCTCATTTCAAATTCACCCTGCATTAACTTTGCAAATTCATGACAAAGAATTTCATTAGTAACTCCGAATATGATATTATCTATATAAATTTGAACTACAAGTAGGTCATTATTTTTCTTTTTCAAAAATAGTGTAGTGTCCAAACTTTCTCTAATAAATTCATTTTATAAGAGAAACTTAATTTCTCATACCAGGCTCTAGATGCTTGTTTAAGTTTATATAGTGCTTTATTTAATTTGTACACATGGTTAGGAAGTGAGTGATTTTTCAAATCGGAAGGTTGTTCTATAAAGACTTCTTCAGTGATATAACCATTCAAGAAAGCACTCTTTACATCCATTTGAAATAATTTAAAGTTCATGTAGTAAGCAAAAATAAATAATAATCTTATAGCCTCTAATCTTGCTATAGGAGCATATATTTCATCAAAGTCAATCGATCCCTTCTTCTTGATTATATTCCTTGGCTACTAGTCTAGCTTTATTTTTTATTATATTTTCATGTTCATCTAATTGGTTCCTAAATACCCATTTTGTACCAATTATAGGATGATTAAGGGATCTATTTACAAGAGTCCATACATTATTTTTTTCAAATTGATTTAGTTCTTCTTGCATGGTTAACATTCAATTTGAGTCTTTTTCTGCTTCTTTTATATTTTTATGTTCTATTTGTAAAACGAAAGTAAGATAATCAAATGAATCTTTAAATGAAGATCTAGTTCTTAACCCTTATGAAGGATCATCTAAAATCAGTCCTTTTGGATGATTATGTGCATACCTTCACTCCTTGGATAGATCTTCATGTTCTTTAGTTGTATCAACTTCATCATTCTTCTTTTGTTCATTGGTTGTTGTAGATTTACTTCTATCATGAATGGTATTGTCTTTTATCTTAAGCTCCTTCATTACATCTTCGAGAATTCCTGCATCATCATCAAAAATATTTTCTTTCTCCAAGATTGATTGTTAGCTTCATAAAAAATAATATTAATAGATTCTTCAACAACCAAAGAATATTTGTTGAAGACTCTATATGCTTTATAGATGTAGAGTATCCAAGAAAGATATTCTCATCTATCTTAGCATCAAATTTACCTAGATTGTCTTTACCATTATTAGGAATGAAGCATTTGCAACCAAAGATATGAAAATAATTAATATTAGATCTTTTTCCTTTTCAAAGCTCATGGGGGGTTTTCTTTAAAATTGGGCGAATAGAAACTCTATTTAGGATGTAACATGCTGTATTAATGGCTTCAATCCAAAAGTATTTAGATAGATTTTCTTCATACAACATGGTATGGGTCATATCAACTAAGGTTCTATTCTTTCTTTCAACTAATCTATTTTGTTAAGGAGTTCTAGGTGCAGAAAAATTATACTTTATGCCATGTTCATTATAAAATTTCTCAAAAAAATTATTTTCAAATTCTATGCCATGATCACTACGGATACAAACTATAGTTGAGTTCTTTTTATTTATTATATTTTTATAAAACTTTAAAAATATTAAAAAAGCTTCATCTTTTGTGTCAGAAATAAAATTCATATGAAATGAGAATAATCATCAATAATAAAAAGGCCATACTTTTTTTCTCCTAGGCTTGTAGTCCTTGTAGGTCCAAATAAATTCATATGTATCAATTCAAGAGGCCTAGAAGTTGAAATCATATTTTTAGATTTAAAATTCTCCCTAATTTATTTTTCAAACTGGAAAGCATCACAAACAAGATCAAACTTGAAAATCAGTTTTGGTAATCCCTTAACTAAATCTTTGTTGAGTAATTTAGATATAGTATACATGCTTGCATGACCTAATCTATGGTGCCAAAGCCAACTAGTTTTTTTGATGTTTGTATTCATTGCAACTAGACATTGACCACTCTTCATGGCAATTTCATTAAGATTTATCATGTAGATGTTGCCATGCCTAAATCCAATGATTTTTAGACTATCATCTAAGGAACTAGATACTTTGCACAAGGATGATTCAAATGAAACTTTAAAACCTTTATCATATAGCTGACTAATACTAAGCAAGTTATATTTTAAGTTATCAACTAATAAAATATTATCTATGAAGATAGATGGAGTAATCTGAATTTTATCAAAGCTAATTATTTTGCCTTTGCCTTTGTCACCAAAAGTGACTACTCCTCCTTCCTTCCTTTTTAGGATGAAGTATTGCTCCTTATCACTCGACATATGCCTTGAACAGTCGCTATCTAAATACCATTCGCATTTAGATCCTTAGGCTGCAAGGCATTCCTGCAAAGACAATCAAGTGATAGTTTTAGGTACCCAAGTCTTCTTGGATCTTTTTGAGTTAGTGGTCATGGTTTCTTTTGGTACTCAAAATTTTTTAATTTATTTTTCATTGAATTTTCTTATGTTGTACTCAAATGCCTTGTGTCCTACTTTTCTACAGCTAAAGCATGTGATGTGTGAGGTACTAATAGATGTGGGTGTAGTAAAAAATTTTATCTTGTCTTTAGGTTTATATCCAAGTTTGGCTTTATCATAAACTTCTCTTTGATTGTTTAAGATCATTTACAATTTTTCAGAACTATAAGTAAATTTGTCAACTAATGATTTTAACTTATCTAATTCATCCTTTAGGATTTTGTTTTCCTCTTTTAACTTGTTGTGTTCACAAATAGCTTCTTCCTTTTTTTTTACAAGTGTTTGATTCATTTCTTTAAGATGTTTATTTTTTATATTAATCTTCTTAAAGTCTTTCATTAAATCATAAAAAGTATCTTGAAACTCATCAAAAGTAAATTCTGAATCAAGTGTAGAGGATACCTCATCATCTTGTGCTTTGAAGCATAAGTTTGCTTCATTTTGGTTTCCTTCCTCTGAGTTTAGCTTGTCGCTGTCGCTCCAAGTCGCAATCATTGTCTTCTTCTTGATTCTTTTAGGTACCTTCTTCAACTGAGGATACTTAGCCCTAAAATATCCAGGCTTCTTGCATTTGTAGCAAGTGGGCTGATCCTTCTTCTTTTCTTTTTCTTTCTTCCTACTAGCTTCTCCTCTAATGAAGCACCTTTTCTTGAATCCTTATCTTTTTCTTCTCATAAATTTCTCGAACTTTCTAATCACCAGTGCCATATCTTCATCGTTCTCATCACTGGTAGGTAGATCATCATCTTCTTTGGCCACCATGGATTTCAGGATAATAGTTTTTTCCTTCTTGCTGTCCTCTTCATTATGCCGATCCATTGCAAGCTCATGTGTCATCAATAATCCAATAAGCACCTCAAGTGGTAGTATGTTCAGATTTTTTGCTTCTTGGATGGCTGTTACCTTGGCTTCTCATGACCTGAATAAAGATCTGAGAATCTTCCTCATCAATTCACTATTAGAATAAATTTTTTCTAAACTTTTTAAACCATTTATAATATCAGTAAATTTTATGTACATACTAGTGATAGATTCAGTTGGATATATTTTAAATAATTCATATTAATGAACTAGCATGTTTATCTTTATTTTTTTTGACTTGGTTTGTCCCTTCATGTGTGACCTCAAGTCTATCCCAATTTTTTTACAGAATTGTAAGTAAAAATTCGATTAAACTCATTTGCATCAAGTGCACAATAGAGAACATTCATTATCTTGGCATTTAATTGGATAAGTTTCTTATCCATTTTATCCCAATCCTTCTCCGGCTTAGGAGAGGATGTGCCATTGACAATGAGTGTTGGTGTGTGCAGTCTATTGACAATGATACTCCATATGTCATAGTTGAGGTCTTGTATAAAAATATACTATGAGCTTTCCAATAGGTATAGCTGGATCCATTGAAAAGAGATGGCCTATTGGTGGATTGCCCCTCGGCAAGAGAACTTTCTAGTTGAGTTGACATGATCTTTATCTTCAGTTAAAAAATCAATAATTAGTAGAGAATCAAAGCTCTGATACCAATTGTTGTCCAGCTAGACAACCCAAGGGGGGGAGTGAATTGGCTCTTTAAAAATTAAAGCAAGTACATGCAATAGAAACTATTTGAATGCTATGTGAGTGAGATGTGAGAGCTATGAAAAGTAAGAGACAAGAGCACACACATAAACAAGAGATTTTTATAGTGGTTCGGTGCACTCCCAGCATCTACATTTACTTTCCAAGCAAGATTCTTAGAAAATTTTCTATAATCCCTTAAGATTAAAGCCGAATAGTTTTTTTAGCCTTACTATCCCAAAATTTAGTTGGTTTTCCCCTAGGTTCACCAACCACAATCCTTACAAATATTAGATAAGGCAATACAAACTAAGGAAAGGAAAGTAAAACCCCAAATCTTGAGTTTTAGACCCTGCTGAAACTAGTACATGGAAAAGGAAAAGAAATTTGTACAACTAAGATAGCTCCTTTAAATAAGCTGAGAAGTTGTTGTTGCAGTTTGTTGAATAATGCCTCCTTGAATGCTTAGAGTTATTGCACTTGAGGGCTCTTCAATGCTTGAGAGAACTTATGATGAAAGAGGTTGCTCATTAAAAATAAGGCATTCATTTCTTTTCTCTCATTTTCTTCTCGTCCAAAAATTTTTTCCTCTTCTCTTTTATATCTGGTCCATTCCTACCATGTTTGATTTTATTGGAGGGCAGAAATAGGCTGAATGTGATCATTGGAGAAGAGACCTAGCCGTTGGAGCCAAAAAAAGGTCTGGAATTATCCATTAAAGTACTATCACCATATCTCGAGACTTCTTGATTTGTCTCGAGACATCTCGTCCAATTTTGAGAACTCTCAGTTTGACCAGGAGTTATCTCATTCTCAATCGCTCGAAAATCTACTTTCTAAAAAAAATCTGTCACCTGAGATAGAGAGCTCTCAATTTTTAAGGAGACGTCTTGTCGGGACCGTGAGGCCTTTCGAGAATTCTACAAGATGTCTTGCTCTCAGAGTGCAGAAACTATGTTTCAGTCTCCTAAGATGGAGATGTCTCGAGTTCAACTCGAGACCTTTCGAAATAGTGCTAAAACCTTACTTGAGCATGCCAGATTCCATGAGACGTATTGAAAAATTCAGGAGATGTCTCAAAAATGGTCCAAGATAATTTTTGAGAAAATTTTTGCTATCAAACAAGAAGATTTGACCTTGATTTGAATTGCACTTTATGTCATCCTTGTTTTGATCAAAGAACTCTCTTTCTTCTGATATTTGAATACTTAAAATAAAATTTATTAGTAATCATTTGCTTTAATGTTTGGTCATCATCAAAATCACTTAGGAGGTCAACATCGCGATTGAGTCAAATTGGATTTGGCTCATTCGGATGCCCTGTATGGGTTTGTCTTGGTTTAATTAGAGCTTGTCCTAGCTAGATAAGACCTTATCCTGATGAAATCAGGACTTATCCTGACAAAACCCATGATTGTCTTAAAATAACCCGAGGGAGTTAGGACAAGGGGTCTTTGACCCAGTCTTTGCAATAAAGAAGAGAGAAGGCAGGCTCCCCCTAGAGTTTATCTGGGGGTGCATGCCCCTAGGTGATTTTTATGGAAGAAAAGAGGGCACACGCCTCCATATGGCATGCACCCTTAGTGGATTGCATGGAGGAGTTTTGATAGGATCAAAACTCCAAAGAGATAATTGCTTGCACCTAAACTCCTTCCTTATCCCATCTCCAAGGCATTTATTCTAATATTTTATGTGACAAAATTTAGATTGAAATTAGTGTGGGCATGGAGATCAAGGGAGAGTCCTTCTATATGGTGGCTTTGACTTGTTCAAAGTCATATGCAAAGAGACTCTTGGATAGGTTTATAAATAGGGCCCTACGCAAAGTATTTATGCATCACATTCTCTATACAGCGAATCCCTGTCTCTCTTTCCACCTCCATGCTCTCTCTTCCAGATCTCCTTCCTCTTCTCCATGTCCAAGGAGTTAAGCACTTCAGCGATCAAAGGTTGAGAGCAGCTGTTGTAAAGATCAAGTCAGGAAGATTCCTTTCAAGAGATGAACATGCAGCCTTCGGAGTTCATCTTAATGGCTCTATAGATCTAGATCAGATATGATCTTTTATGATTAGATCTAGAAGGAGAGCACATCCAAAACTAGATCGAGTGGACTTTGGTAGAGGTCAGGCACGTGTGTGGCTAGATCCAAAACCTCAGAAGTAGCTGGATCATCATTAGGGTAAAAGATTTACCCAAATAGGTAACAAAAGTTATTATGATTTTAATTTAATTTTTGCTTTTAATATCAGATCATATAGGTTAGATATGAGAACTCTTAGATCTAATCAGATTTTATAAAAAAAATTTTAAAATTCAACTACAAATCTGATTAGATCAGATCGATTCTATGGTAAGAAAAATTAATTTTTTTTTAACTGGTATTAGAGCTGCATTTGCAGTTCTTCAGATCAAATTTTGATCTAATTTTTAATTTATTGATGATCTGATATGCATGATTTTAGAGATTACATGAGATGTAATTAGATCTAAAATTAGTAAATTAATTAAAAAAATTCATATGTACGATATATGACATGCATGTCTAAATTAGTTTTATTGTTCTATGCAATAAATTATTTAGAATAAATTTTTTTTGATATGATCAACTAGAAATTTATTTTTAGATATTATATCAAATATAATCAGATCTAAAACGTGCATATATGATTTAAATTTTGATACATGAGATGCATGCAAGATATGTATTAGTTAGATCTTCAATTATATATGTGATATATGATTTAGATCTAATAATTTTTATAGTATAAATGAAAATTTTGATTAAGGCATTTCACTTCGATCATAAGATTAAGAAGGATTTAAAGATCCTCTTTTTTCATTTGATGGGATGCTCTTATGGCGTGTAGGGGTGCTGCGCATTTATCCTTAATCAAAAATTAAAATTTATTTTTTTATAAAATCTTAGATCCTAAAATCTTAGGATTTTTATACATGCTTTGTTTATGAACCCTAGACTTAATTAAGAATTAAGTTTATAAAATTAATTAGATCTAAAAATTATAAATTTTTAGATCTAAGATATTTTCATAAAACATGGGTTCGGATATGGATAGCTCAATTAGGTCAAGTGGTTGATCAAATCAAATGAAGAGTTGGTTAGGTGGGATCAAGTGTGCTTAGATTTGACCAGTCCAATAGGATTGTGCTTAGATGTGACCAGTCCAATAGGATTAAGTTTGGGTTAAGGTTGACTCACAACCATATGTGGTCGATCAAGTTAAGACCTAATTTGGCTCCATGATTCGAACCTAGATTGTAGGCTAATCCAATCGATTCTAGTTCGATAATTTGATGTCTAAGGTAAGTTTGGCAGATACGGTCGATTGATTTTTAATTAGAAGCTACTCGACCTAAATATATTTTTGTCAAGTTAATAGCATATTCCTTCCATCGGTCTCACTTACCTGGCATTTAGGTCGATTCAATTCTGATTTGAGGTGGCTAACAATTCGAGCTAACTCATGCTATAATATGTTCACATCGAGTTAATAGCATATCCCTTTCATCGGTCTCACTTACTTGACCATTTAGGTCGATTCAGTTCTGATTTGAGGTGGCTAATGATTCGAGCTAACCCATGCCACCAGGTTAGTTATAATTATTATGACTAAGTCAAGTCATGTTTAAAAGATTTAAATCAAATCTTCTAAGAAAATATTAAGTCATAGGTCTTCCACCATTGTAGATGTGTGGGCCCTTTATGGGTTTGATTAATTTCGATTGGATATAGTGATTCAGTTGTACCGAAAAGATGCAACCATATCTATTAGACATTGGATGCTACAGGTTAGAGGATGGGTTGGGTTTAATATTTTGAATATGATTAGGGATCCAATTAGGAATCAAATTCGTACAAATGGTGGGTCTAACTTAACTAAGGATTGGAGCAATATTCTAGACATGATGAGCTTTATGAATTAGAGACCAAGTTAGGATGCATCATGATTAAAAAATTATTGGACAAGAGTTGTCCACTCATCGGTTGACCCATTTTCAATAACTATTAGGTAAGTTGGTAAGCTAGTCGGTGGGATCGCACCACCTACTAGAATTCTATGATCATGAAGATTTTCGCATCTCTACTAAGAAAATATAGGGATTTGAGAAAATAGTGAAAGCCTAATTTATTTAAAAATAAAATCTCTAAATAAATTTATCAAGTCTAATTACAAAGTCTTACTAGAAACTTTGACTCTTTATAGAAAAATGTCTACGTCAAATCTACTAGCCCGAATCCTAGACACCCACAGACTGACTGGACCAAATTACAAGGATTGGCTAAGAAACTTTAAAATTATTTTGGGTTCGAAAAAGCTTACCTATGTATTGGACCAAAATGCTCCACTTTACCAATCCATCCAACTGTTGATTAGAGAGCATCTCTTGAGAAGTGGTCGGATGATGATAATAAGATCA
This sequence comes from Cocos nucifera, assembly GCA_006176705.1. Taxonomy (NCBI): domain Eukaryota; kingdom Viridiplantae; phylum Streptophyta; class Magnoliopsida; order Arecales; family Arecaceae; genus Cocos; species Cocos nucifera. Next base: position 149,066 of record QRFJ01001583.1, read on the forward strand.
GGTGCTACATATTGGGCTTAATGTCAGATGAGTTATAGTGTCAACATGAAGACATCAGGATTGCATGCTAAATATTGGCACACCTTCAAAAGTTATTTGGTGAGTAGAGTCACGCAGCCCGATATCAAGTCTTATGAAGATTTTTTAAGGTACAAATATGTGATGGACAGTCGGTCCAAGATTATTGTTTGATAATGATAAAAAATTTAGAAGAGCTTGAGAAGCTCGATGTCATGTTAAATAGGGACCTGCAGATTTATGTGATCCTGTGGTCCTTGACTAATACATTTGGGTAGTTCATTATGAACTTCCATATGCATAAACTATAGTGCACCTTGGCTGAATTAATGAATATGCTGGTTACCACTGAGCTATGTATGAAATATTCAAAGGACTCAGTTCTTGCTGTGGAGTGAACTTTCTCTAAAAAAAATCTTTTAGGAAGAAAAAGAAGTCTATGAAGAAGCAGAAGTAGAAGGTGAGAAGAAGAAAAAGGAAGAACCGAAGAAGAAGACCATTGACAAAGAAAAATATTTTCATTGCAATACTGATGGCAATTGAAAGTGGAACTGCTCTTCATACCTGGCTAGCCTAAAGAACAAGAAGGATATAGGTCCTTCTGGAGGTATGCTTGTCATTGAAACTAATCTTACGATTTCTTCTGCATTTAGTTGGGTGCTTGACTTTGATTCTAGTTCTTACTTATGTACTTTCATGTAGGATCTTGAGGAGAGTAGGAGGTTGAGAGATGACGAGATGATTCTATGCATCGAAAATGAAACAAGAGTTGCTGTTGTAGCCGTGGAAACCTATCCTCTGCGATTACCATTGAGATTAGTTTTAGTTCTTGGAAACTATTATTTTGTGCCTGCAGTAAGTAGAAATTTGATTTTTGTTTCTTGTTTAGCACAAGAAGGTTATATAATTAGCTTCTTTAAGGACCACTGTATAATTTTTTTAAAAGAAATAAAATTGTAAGTGATTTCTTAATTAATGATTTCTACCAATTATATATTGATGTTTCTATATTTAATATCGAGCAAACATAAATGCCATAGGATCTAAGCGACCTAGAGATAGTCTAAATGAAAGATATTTATGGCATTTTAGGCTAGGTCATATAGCGGAAGACATGATTAACAAATTAAAGAAATTCGGACTAATGGATCCATTGACTTCCAAGTTATATCCGATTTATGAATCATAACTTCAAGGCAAAATGACCAAGCTATCCTTTGTGGGATATGAAAAAAGGGCCACAACCTGCTTGTCCTGGTACATATAGATTTGTGCGATCCATTTGATATGCCGGCTAGAGGTAATTTTTTATACTTCATCATCTTGATTGATGATCTATCTCGATATGGGTATGTATACTTGATGCGACACAAGTTTGAAGCCTTTGAAAAGTTTAAATAATTCAGGCATAAAGTAGAAAAGCAAATAAAAAAATTCATTAAGATTCTTCAATCAGATCGAGGAGATGAATACTTTAGTCGAGAATTTTTGGACTATTTCAAGGATAATGGCATAGTCTCTCAATGGATTCCATCTAGAATACCTTAACTCAATGGAATTTCAGAATGAAGAAATTGGATCCTATTAAATATGATCCAATCTATGATGAGTTTCACGAACCTCCCAAATTTTTTTTGGGGATATAGTTTAATAACAGTAATATATTTACTAAATAGGATTTCATCTAAAATTGTTCTTATCACACCATATGAGATATGACATGGTAAGAAACCAAATCAGAGTCATCTTAGAATTTGAGGTTGTCCGGCCCATGTCAAGAGATAGTAGGTAGATAAATTAGAGTCTAGGTTCTTTAGAGCTTGGTTTGTCAGATATCCTAAAGAGTCATTAGAATATTATTTTTATCTTCTGAAAGACCATAATATAATTATAAGTCGACATATTATTTTTTTTGAAAAATAGTTTATTCAAGATGATGGCATCGAAAGATAGATTAGGCTCAAGGAGAAGATCTCTTAAGAGCAACGAGCTAAGGAACCTAGTCAGTCTGAGCCGATCCAAACATAATCTCCTCCACCTTGTAGATCAAGTAGGGTTTTCCATCCTTTTGAGAGATACTTAGGTACCATTTTAGAGGATGTAGAGAAAATATTTCTCATGAAAAATGGGATTCATGATGATGATCTCAAAACTTATGATGAGACGATATCAAATATTGACTTTGAGAAATGGTTAGAGGCAATGAAGTCAGAGATTGACTCAACGCGCTCGAACTAAGTCTGAATCTTGGTAGATTGATCTGAAGGTATTGTACCTATTGGATATAAATGGATCTTTAAGAGAAAGATAAGTACAGATGGAAATATGGAGATGTTCAAGGTTAGGCTAGTAGCAAAAGAATATAGTCAGCGTGAAAGAATTAACTATCAGGATACCTTCTCGTCAGTAGCCATGCTAAAATCTATCTGCATATTGCTTGCAATCGCAGCATATTTTAATTATAAAATATAGAAGATGGATGTAAAAATGACATTCTTAAATGGATATCTTGAGGAAGATATCTATATAAAACAATCTCTTGGTTTCACATCCGGTGATAGTGAACACAAGATCTACAAGTTGCAAAGGTCCATATATGGACTAAAGTAAGCATCTCGGAGTTGAAATGCTTGTTTCAATGATGTGATCAAATCATTTGGTTTCATAAAAAATGAGGAGTCCTGTGTATTCAAAAAGGTCAATGAGAGTATTGTTATCTTTCTTATATCAAACATGGATGACATCTTCCTAATTAAAAATGATATTTCCATATTGACATTGGTCAAAATATGATTGTCGAAAGAGTTTTCTATAAAAGACCTAGGAGAAGCATCCTTCATATTAGAAATTAAGGTCTATAGGAATAGACCAAATAAGATGCTGGATTTATCATAGAAGATGTACATAGAGAATGTGCTGAAGAGGTTTAGTATGAAAAACTCTAAAAGGGGACTAGTACCCTTCAGACATGGCATTCAACTCTCCAAGAAGATGTGTCCGAATACACCTGAGGAGATTAAAGGCATGAGTAAGATTCCTTATGCTTTGATAATAGGAAGCCCCATGTATGCCATGCTATGTACATGACTTGATATTGCACATACTGTGAGTATCACGAGTAGGTATCAGTCAAATCCAAGCGAAGAGCACTAAACTTCTATGAAGTGTATCCTTAAGTACTTGAGAAGGACTAATGATATGTTTCTAGTCTTTGGTAATGGAGAACTCTAGGTCTAGGGGTATATAGACTCAGATTTTATATCTGACATAGATGATTGAAAGTTGACATTTGGGAGTTTGTTTATATGCAATGATGGTGCTGTAAGCTAAAAAACTTCCAAGCAGACCATAATAGCAGACTCCACCATGAAAGTAGAATATATCACTACATTAAAAGCTATGAAGGAGGCATTCTGATTCAAAAAGTTCATCATAGAGCTCGAAGTGATGCCATCGGATGCCATCTCTCTATATTGTGATAATAATGGCACCATAGCCCTAGCAAAGGAGCCGAGGTCTCATAAAAAATTCAAGCATATTGAGTAGCAGTATCAACTCATCCATGATTACCTCGAGAAGGAATACATCGAGGTCAAGAGAGTCGATATTGCAGATAATGTGGCTGACCTACTGATGAAGCCGTTGAGCCAGTAGAAGATTGAAGCCCACCTTGAGAAGATGGAAACTTAGATTTATAGTCAATTAGCTTTAGGTCAAGTGAGAATTTATTAGATAAGTGCCCTAAAAACCAAATTGGCCGACACATTGTATATACATTCTAGGAGTATTTTTATAATTTTAATTTAAAATTAATAAAGAATTATTTTCTTCTATCACATTATGTCTAAAGTATTTGTGACACATCCTTCAAGTTAATAGGCATGATAATGCATATTTGCAAGAGTTAAAAATTTAAGATATGTATTTTCATAATTAACTCATAAACTACTTTCAATCATAGGATCATTATGAGGATGGTGATCGATCTGAAAGGCTGGTGTATGATCATTTTCTTAGGATAGATTGTCTTGAGTCTATGGTATGGAGACATTGGAGCGAGAGTACAGGTACTCATTGAGAATGAGAAAACTAAGTGCGACCATCTAGAGCAGTCATAAGGGAGTCTATCTTCTCATCAATGACTAGCTTGATGCTGTAGTAATATGTCTGGTTCTTTGACCTGAGGTGCATCAATAGTTCACTTTGAGTGTGCTATAGTTTGACTATACCATAACTCGATCTCCTAGCTATTTAGAATTCTAAGGTATGTGTTGGCTATAGCATGTTCATTATAGGAACTGGATCATACTAAGATGGGATCTATCAACCTTGATAGAAGAGTAGTCCTATGATGATCATGAGATTGAGTCCTTAAGCCCATGGCCATGGTAGTGTGAAATAATAGAAAAGAGTTTTTTATTAGAATTTTAGATTGGATGCAAGTGGAATGATTCAACCATATGATGGCGTGTTGGGTTTGATGAGTTCATCTTAACCCTAATCCTATCAGGGCTTATGATAGAAAAACCTAATAACACATGTAGCAGCATCGAAAGGTTTGTATTCGATTCTGATGGATTACCATCATATACTGCTAGATGTCACTGATAGATTTTGGAACTAATTAGAATGGTCTTGATGATCGATCATTCTAATTGCATGCATTGAAAGAGTTTTGGTCCACTGAAAGATATTTCGATGATGGAGATTATGACATGACCCATTTAAAGAAAAATCTGATTTTTCACCGTAGAATCGTCCAAATCTGATCAGATTTGAGATGAAATTTTCTATAAAAATTTTTATGATCCGATCCAATTTAAAGTTCTCAGATCTAATCATGATGATCTGATATTAAAAATTATAATAAAATTAAATTAAATTTAATTTTAAGTATCTTGTTAGGTAATTTGATTATCCTACGATGATCTTATTGGTTCCTGAGATTCTGGGAGAACCCACGCATGCACCTGGCCTCTATCAGTATCCACTCAGACAGGATCTGAACGTTTTCTTCTTGCGAATCTCTCTTTCAAAGATTAGATCTAAATCTGATTTATAGATCCTTCAAAACTATTTTTGAAGGTAGCTCATCTGTCTTACAAATACCATCGCATAGATCCTGAATCTTGTGCCAAAAATCTTGGACCTTCAACTCGGATTTATTCCTAACCTTTTAGACATGTAGAAGAGAGAGAGAGAGAACCAGAGGGGCATGGAAGATGAAAGGGGCAGCACTTGGGCATGAAAAGGAGATCACATCTTAAAGACCCTTTGGCGCAAGGGTTCTTATATAAAAACCCTGCACCATGTAGGAGTCTCTTTTGATCAAATAACCATGTTATTTGATCTTTTGGAACTTCTAAAATTAATCTCCACATCAAACACTAGATCTATATCTATTTTTGATGCCAAAAAGCCATCAAAAAAGGGGGCAGCATGAGTAGATAAGGAAGAGTCCATTGCGCCTAAGACTCTTTCCTTAAGAGTTTAATCCAAGTTAAACTCTATCATAACTCAGTCTAGGCACCTTCATAAGTTATGAAATTTGGCACATTCAAAGTATGACTCGAGTCCTATCACATATCCAAAAATTAGATCAAAAAAATTTTTAGATAATTTTTTAGAAACATCTGATCAGGTGATCCTCAATTCTCTCAATTGGGTCAACTTTTGATCCGAGTCTAATTGCATTAGGAATGAATTTAATTTCTATAATTTATCTAATCTTAACTTATTTCAGTTAGATGAAAATAAATCTATTCAAGATATTGAAATGATTCAAATCAAATTTGATTTAATTGTGATCAATCAGAAAGATTACAGAAGGAGAAAGCCACGCTCAATCGTGTGCTAGCACGATTACATTGAACCTGATAGGATCTAATCTAAATTAATCAAACTGAGTTAGCTCAATTGATGATATTTAGATTCAAATTCTTATTTGTAAGATCTAGTTAGATTCAGTTCTGTATGATAATGAGACATATCATGATCTCTATCATCGACATCATCGAAATACCTTTCGATAGATCAGAACTCTTCTGATTCATACAATTAGAATGATCGATCATTAAAATCATTCTAATTATTCTCAAAATCTACCAGTGACATCTAGCAGTATATGATGGCAACCTATCAGAATCAAAAGCGAACCTCTTGGTGCAGCTACCTGTGTAATTGGGTTCTTCTATCTTGAGCCCCGATAGGAATAGATTAAGATGAACTCGTCAAACCCAACATCCGTCATATGAATTAATCATTTGATTCGAGTTCGATGTGAAATCCTAATAGAAACTCTTTCTATAATCTTCACTCTACCATAGCCATGGGCTTAAGAACTCAATCTCATGATTATCATATGGCTACTTCTCATCTACCGAGATAGATAGATCTTCTATTGGTGCAAATCAATTCCTACAATGAACATGCTATAGCCAACATATACCTCAGGATTTTGAATGGCTAGAAGATCGAGTTATGGTGTAGTCAAACTATAACACCCTCAAGATGAACTATCGATGCACCTCAGATCAAAGAACTAGACACGGTGCTGCAGCATCGAGCCAATCATCGATGAGAAGGTAGACTTTCTTATGACTGCTCGAGATGGTCACACTCAATGCTCTCATTCTTTAATGCATATCTATACTCTCGCTCTAGTGTTTCCACACCATAGACTCAAGATACATCTATCCTAAGAAAGCGATCGTACACTAACCTTTCGAATCAATCACCATCCTGGTTATAATCTCATGATCGAAAATAGTTTATAAGTTAATTATGAGAATTCATGTCTTAAATTTTCAACTCTTGAAAATATGAATCATCATTACCATTAATGCAAATGATGTATCACACACACTTTAAATACACACTATAATAGAAAATAATTTTTTTATTAATTTATAGTTAAAATTATAAAATTATTCTTAGAAGTGTATTATAAGTGTTTAGCCAATCTGGCTTTTAAGGTACATATATAACAAACTTCCACTTGACTTAAAGCCAATTGACTATAAATCTAAGTTCCATCTTCTCAAGACGAGCTTCGATCTTTTGCTGGCTCAATGACTTGGTCAGCGAATTTGCTGCATTATCTGTGGAGTCAATTTTCTTGACCTCGACATATCCCTTCTCGAGGTAATTATGGATGAGGTGGTATTTTCGCTCGATGTGCTTGGATTTTTGGTCAGACCTAGGCTTCTTAGAAAGGGCTATGGTGTCATTGTTGTCATCGTATAGAGGGATGGCATCTGATCCCATCACTATGAGCTCTATAATGAACTTCTTATACTAAAATGCCTTCTTTGCAACTTTCGACGTAGCGATGTACTTCCATGGTGGAGTCTGCTATCACCATCTGCTTAGAACTCTTCCAACTGATTGCTCCATCATTATAAATAAATAGACTTTCAGATATCGACTTTTGATCATCTATGTCAAACATAAAATTTAAGTCTATATATCCCTAAACCTGGAGTTCTTCATTATTAAAAATTAGAAACATATCCTTAATCCTTCTCAAGTACTTAAGGATACATTCCATAGAAGTTCAGTGATCTTCACATGGATTCGACTAATACCTACTCGTGACACTCACAGCATGGGCAATATCAGGTCGTGTACATAGCATAGCATACATGAGGCTTTCTATTGTCGAAGCATAAGGGATTTTGCTCATGCGTTCAATCTCCTTAGGCGTGCTAGTGTACATCTTCTTGGAGAGATGAATGCCATGTCTAAAGGTACTAAATCCCTCTTGGAGTTTTCCATACTGAACCTCTTCAGCACCTCCTCTATGTAAATTTTCTGTGAGAGACCCAGCATTTTATTCGATCTATCCCTATAGGCCTTAATTTCTAAAATAAAGGATCCTCTCTTAGATCTTTCATAGAGAACTCCTTAGACAACCATATTTTGACTGTAGTTAACATAAAAATATCATTCCTAATTAGGAGGATGTTATCCACGTATAGTATGAGGAAGACAATGGCGCTCTCACTGATTTTTTTAAAAATATAGGGCTCCTCCTCATTCTTGATGAATCCAAATAATTTGATTACATCATTGAAATGAACATTCCAGCTCCGAGATGCATGCTTAAGTCCATATATGGACCTTTGCAACTTGCATACCTTATGATCATCATCACTGAATGTGAAACCTAGCGGCTGTTCCATATAGATATCTTTCTTAAGATATCTATTTAAGAATGCCATTTTGACATCTATCTACCATATTTCATAATAGAAATAGACTGCAACAGCAAGCAATGTGCGGATGGATTTGAGCATGGCTACTGGCAAAAAAGTATCTTGATAGTCAATGCCTTCGCACTGACTGTATTCTTTCGCTATGAGTCTTGCTTTGAATGTCTCTACATTTTCATCGACACCTATCTTTCTCTTGAAGATCCATTTACACCTAATAGATAGCATACCTTCAGGTGGATCTACCAAGGTTCAGACTTGGTTTGAGCGCATTAAGTCAATCTCTGATTTTATTATCTTTAACCATTTCTCAGAGTCGATATCTAATATCGCCTCATCATAGATTTTGGGATCATCACTATGAACCCTATTTCTCATGAGGAATATTTCTTCTACATCTTCTGAGATAGTACCTAAGTACCTTTCAGGAGGATGGAAAATTCTATTTGATCTACAAGATGGAGGAGGTAGTGTTTGGGTTGGCTCAATCCGATTGAATTCTCATTGAAGACTTTCTTCTCGAGTCTAATCTATCTTCCGATGCCACCATCTTGAATAAACTATTTTTCAAAGAAGATGGCGTGTCAACTAATAATCATATTGTGATCTTTCAAAAGATAAAAATAATATCCTAATAACTTTTTAGGATATCTAATAAATCGAGCTCTAAAGGACCTAGACTCTAATTTATCTGTCTGTTGTCTCTTAACATGGGCCGGACAACTCCAAATTTTGAGATGATTCAGACTTGGTTTCTTACCATACCTTATCTCATACAGTATGGTAGGAATAATTTTTGAGAAAACCCTATTCAGAAAATATATAGCAGTCATAAGACTATGTCCTCAAAGAAACTCAGAAAGATCTATGAAACTCATCATGGATTGGATCATATCTAATAGGATCTGATTTCTTCATTCTGAAATTCCATTAAGTTGAGGCATTTTAGATGGAGTCCATTGAGAGACGATGCCATTGTCCTTAAGATAATCTAGAAATACTCGACTAAGATATTCGCCTCCTTGATCTGATTGAAAAATTTTAATAGATTTTTTTATTTATTTTTCTACTTCGAGTCTGAATTTTTCGAACCTTTCAAAAGCTTCAGACTTATGTTGCATCAAATACACATACCTGTACTGAGATAGATCATCGATAAAGATGATGAAGTAGACATAATTATTAGATATGTGCCCTAGAAGTCAGATTGGCTAAACACTTGTAATACACTTCTAAAGATAATTTTATAATTTTAATTATAAATTAATAAAAGAATTATTTTTTATCATAGTGTGTATTTAAAATATCTGTGATACATCTTTTAAGTTAATGATAATGATAATTCATATTTTCAAGAGTTGAAAATTTAAGACACAAATTTTCATAATTAACTCATAAACTACTCCTGACCGTGGGATTATCATGAGGATGGTCATCGATCTGAAAGATAGGTGTATGATCGCTTTCTTAGAATAGATGTATCTTGAGTCTATGGTATGGAGACACCAGAGTAAGAGTACAAATACTCGTTAGAGAATGAGGGTACTGAGCGTGACCACCTCGAGCAGTCATAAGAAAGTCTACCTTCTCGTCGATGACTGGCTCGATGCTGTAGTGGTGTATCTGATTTTTTGATCTGAGATGCATCGATAGTTCACCTTGAGGGTGTTATTATTTGACTACACTATAACTCGATTTTCTAGCCATTCGTAATCCTGAGGTGTATGTTGGCTATAGCATATTCATTGTAAGAATTGTATTACACCAATAGGGGATCTATCTACCTCGGTAAATGAGGAGTAGTTCTATAATAATCATGAAATTGAGTCCTTAAGCCCATGACCATGGTAGAGTGAAGATGATAGAAAGAGTGTCTATTAGGATTTCACATCAAACTCGAATCAAATAATTAATTCATATGATGGATGTTGGGTTTGATGAGTTCACCTTAACCCTAATCCTATCGGGGCTCAAGATAGAAGAATCCAATCACACAGGTAGCTGCATCAAGAGGTTCGCTTTCAGTTTTGATGGGTTGCCACCATATACTGCTAGATATCATTGGTGGATTTTGGGAGCAATTAGAATAATTTTGATGATTGATCATTCTAATTATATGAATCAAAAGAGTTTTGGTCCATCGAAAGATATTTTGATGATATCGATGATAGAGATCATGACATGTCTCATTACCATATGAAATTGAACCTAACTAGGTCATACAAATAAGGGTTTAAATTTGAACATCATCAATTGAGCTAACTCAGTTTGATTGATTTGAATTAGATCCAATCAGGTTCAAGATAATCATGTTAGCACACGATTGAGTCTAGATTTCTTCTTTTATAATCTTTCTGATTCATCGCAACTGAGTCAAATTTGATTTAACTTATTCTTGTATCTTGAATGGATTTATTTTTATCTGATTGGAACAAGTTTAGGTTAGACTAATTATAGAAATTAAATCCATTCCTAGTGCAATTGAACTAGGATCAAAAGTTGACCCAATTAAGAGAATTGAGGGTGACCTGATCAGATGCTTCTAGAAAATTTTTTCGAAATTTTTTTGCTCTAATTTTTGGATATATGATAGGACTTGTGTCATGCTATGGATGTGCCAAATTTCATGATTTATGATGGTGGTTTGACTGAATTTTGATAGAGTTTGATTTGGATCAAACTCTTGAGGGAAGAGTCCTAGGCACAATGGACTATTCCTTATCTACTCATGCTGCCTCCTTTTAGATTGAATTTTGGTGATAAAACTATATGAGATCTCGGTTTTCATATGGAGAATAAGTCCTAGAGTCTCTTTGATCAAATAATAAGTGATTTGGTTAAAGAAGGACTCTAAGTGGCATTAGGTTTAAGAAACTTTTCTCATGCCAAAGAGAGCATCGCATTATTTTATTTTTCTCATAGAGGTATTGTCACCCATACCATATCCCATGCCCCCTTTATCCTCTCTCTTCCTCTCTTCTACATGCCTAAAAATTTAGGCACAAATCTGAGAAGAAGGTCCAAGGTTTTTGGTGCAAGATTCAGGATCCATGCGATGGTGTTCGTGAGATGGATGGACTGTCTTTAGAAATAGTTTAGAAGGAACTATAGATCAAATTTAGATCAAATCTTTGGAAAAAAAATTTATGAGGAGAAGTCATTTTGATCCTGCCTGAGTGGATACCGATAGAGGATAGGCGCATGTGCGGCTCCTTCCAGAACCTCAGGAATCAACAGAATCATTACAGGATAATCAGATTATCCAACAAGGTACCTTAAATTAAATATAATTTAATTTTATTTTTAATTTTTAATATTAGATCACCATGATTAGATCTAAAAATTTTTAGATCTGATCGAATCATAGAGATTTTTGTAGAAAAATATATCTCAGATCTGATCAGATCTGGACGATCCTGCAATGAAAAATCAGATTTTTCTTCAACTGGTATTAGAACTGCATTAGTAGTTCTTCAGATTAATTTTAAATCTAATTTAATTTTTATTTATGATCTAATATTAAATAATTTTAGATATCACATCAGATGTGATTAGATCTAAAATCAAAAAATTAAAAATTATATGATTTAGATCTATAATATATGAGATGCATGACTAGACTAGGAATAAAATAGTTTTATGTGTAGTCTAGTATGATCATATTATTAATTTAATTAAATATAATTTTAAATCTATATTATTTTTATTTTTTTGATGTTATAATTATTGTAATTAGATAAAAAAAATAGAAAATATAGTTTTCTAATTTTTAATTTATTCATATGAGATATAAAAGATGCATGCTTAGACTAGTTATAGAATAGTTCTATAAAATATTTAGAATAGTTTTATTTTTGATGTGATCAAATTTAAAATTTTATTTTTTAGATTTAATATATGATATTTTAGATCTGAAAGCATGCATAGTTTATTGAGTTATGATACATGAGATGTTTGCAAGACATGTATAGGTTCGATCTTTTGCATATGTGATATATGATTTAGATCTAACTAGTTTTATTTTAAAAAATATAACTTTTTGTTTTATTTTAAAAAATATATTTTTGATTAAGGCATTTTTCTTGGCCATCCGATCATAAGAACAAAATAGGATTTAAAGATCCTCTCCTTCCATTCGATGGGGTGTTCTTATGACGTGTAGGTGTGCTACGCATTTATCCTTAATCAAAAATCAGAACTTATTTTCTGCAAAATCTTAGATCTTGAAATCCTAAAAATTTGTTACATATTTTATTCATGAATCTAAAACTTAATTAAGAATTAAGATTATAAAATTAATTAGATCTAAAAATTTAGAACTAAAAATTATGAATTTTTCGATCTAAGACATCTTCATAAAATTGGGTCCGGACTTGGATAGCTCAATTAGGTTTAGCGATTGATCAAATCGAATCAAGAGTTGGTTAGGTGGGATCAAAAAAGCTTAGAATTGATCAGCCTAATAGGATTAAGTTTGGGTCAAGATTGAATCATATTGAGATGTAACTCAATCAAGTTAAGATCTAATTTAGCTCCATGGTTCGAGCCTGGATTGTAGGTTAATCTGATTGATTCTGATTCGATAATTTGGTGTCTAAGATAAGTTTGACAGATATGATTGACTAATTTTTAATTTGAAGCTACTCGAGCTGAATGCATTCTTATCGAGTTAATGACATATCCCTTCTACTGGTCTCACTTATCTAGCCATTTATGTCAATTCAGTTCTAATTTGAGGTGGCTAATAATTCGAGCCAACCCATGCCATTAGGTTAGTTATAATTGTTATGACTAAATCAAGTCAAGTTTAAAGAGACCTAAATTAAATCTTCTTAAAAAATATTAAGTCTAAGATCTTCCATCATTATAGATGTGCGAGCCCTTTTTAGGATTGATTATTTTTAGCTGGATACAGTGGTTCAGTTGCACCAAAAGGATGCAACCATGTCTATTAGGCATTAGATGCTATGGGTTGGAGGATGGATTGGGCTCAATATTTTGGATGTGGTGAGAGACCCAATCAAAAATCCAATTCATGCAAATGATGGGTCTGACTTAACTAAGAGGTGGAGCAATATTCTGGGCATGGTGAGCTTCATGAATTAGAGACTAGATTTGGGTGCACCATGATTAGAAAATCATCAGATAAGAGTTGTCCACTCATCGATTGATCCATCATCAATAACTATTAGGTGAGGTGGTGAGCCAGTTGGTGGGACCGTACCATCCACTAAAAATCAATAATCATGGAGATTTTTGCATCTTTGCCAAGAAAGTATAGAAATTTGAGTAAATAGTCGAAGCCTAATTTATTTAAAAATAAAATTTTTAAATAAATTAATTAAGTTTAATTATAAAATTTAACTAAAAATTTTGATTCTCTATAGAAAAATGTCTGCATCCAATCCACTAGCCCATATTTTGGACACCCATAGACTGACCAGATTCAACTATAAGGATTGGCTCCAGAACTTCAAAGTAGTTTTGAATTTCAAGAAGTTGACTCATGTGTTGGAATAGTATCCTCCCACTTTTCCAGCATGTCCATCTATTGATCAGAGAGCATCTTTAAAAAAATGGATGGATGAAGGTAACAAAGTCAGATATTATATATTGGGCTCGATGTCTGATGAGCTTCAGTGCTAACATGAAGATATTAAGACTAGCCACCAAATGTTGGCTCAACCAAATATCAAGTCACTAAAAGACTTTTTAAGGCTCAAATGCATGATGGATAGTCGGTTCAAGATCATTATCTGATGATGATCAAGGACTTAGAAGAGCTTGAGAAGCTCGATGTCAAGTTAGATTAGGATCTGTATTGATATAATTTTGCAGTCTTTGACTGATGCGTATGAGCAGTTCATCATGAACTATCATATGCATAAACTTTAAAATACCTTGGCTAAACTTATGAATATGCTGGTTACTACTGAGCTTTCTATGAAAGATTCAAAGGGCTCAGTGCTTGCTATAGAGTGAACTTCTTCCAAGAAAAAGTCTTTTGGAAAGAAGAAGTTCGTGAAGAAGCAAAAGGTGGATGGTGGGAATAAGATGAAGATAGAGCCAAAGAAGAAGGCCGTTGATAAGAAAAAATATTTTCATTATAATACAGATGGCCACTGAAAGTGAAACTACCCTATTTACCTGGTCGGCCTAAAGAACAAGAAGGAGATAGGTCCTTCTAGAGATATGCTCATTATAGAATCTAATCTTATGATTTTTTCTGCATCCAGTTGGGTACTTGACTCTGATTCTAGTGCTCACTTGTATACTTTTATACAGGATCTTGAGGATAGCAGAAGGCTGAGGGATGGTGAGATGATCCTATATGTCGGGAATGGAGCAAGAGTTGCTGCTGTGATCGTAAAAACCTACCCTCTTCGATTATCATTAGGATTAGATCTAGTTCCTAGAGATTACTTTTATGTGCTTGCAACAAGTAGAAATTTGATTTCTATTTCATGTTTAGCATAAGAAAGCTATGTAATTAGTTTTCTTAAGGACCATTATAATATTCTTTCTGAAAGAAATAAAATTACAAGTGATTTTCTTATAAATAGTCTCTATTAGTTACATATTGATGTTTATGTTTTTAATATTGAGCAAAATATGAATGCTATAGGATCAAAGCGACCTAGGGATAGTCTAAACAATAGGTATCTTTGGCATCTTAGATTAGATCATATAGCTGAAGACAGAGTTAATAAATTAGAGAAATTCAGACTATTGAGTTTGTTGACTTTTGAGTCATATCCAATTTATGAATCATGCCTTCATGGCAAAATGATCAAGCTTTTTTTTATAGGATATGAAAAAAGGGCCATAGATCTACTTGTCCTAGTACATACTGATGTATATGGCCCATTTGATGTGCCGTCATGGATAATTATGTCTACTTTATCATCTTTATTGATAATCTATCTCGATATAGGTATGTGTATTTGATGCGACATAAGTCTAAAGCTTTTGAAAGGTTTAAAAAATTCAGACTCGAAGTAAAAAAATAAATAAAAAAATCAATTAAGATTCTTCTATCAGATCGAGAAGGCGAATACCTTAGTCGAAAATTTTTAGACTATCTTAAGGATAATGGCATAGTCTCACAATAGACTCCATCTGAAATACCTCAACTCAATGAGATTTCAGTATAGAGAAATCAGACTCTATTAGATATAATCTGATTCATGATGAATTTCATGGACCTTCTTAAGTTTCTTTGGGGACATAGTCTGATAGCCGCTATATATTTACTGAATAGAATTCTCTCTAAAACCATTCCTACCACATTGTATGAGATATGGCATGGTAAGAAACCAAGTCTGAATTATCTTAGAATTTGAGATTGTTCGGCCAATGTCAAGAGACAATAGATAGATAAATTAGAGTCTAGGTTCTTTAGAGCTCGATTTATTGGATATCCTAAAGAGTCATTAGGATATTATTTTTATCTATCGAAAGATCATAATATGATTGTAAGTTGACATGCCATCTTTCTTGAAAAATAGTTTATTCTAGATGGTAGTATTGAAAGATAGATTAGACTCGATAAGAAAGTTTCCAATGAGAAACGAGCTAAGGAACCTATGGAACCTAATCAGATTGAGCCAATCCAGATACTACTTTCTTTATCTCGTAGATCAAGTAAAAATTTTCATCCTCCTGAAATGTACTTAGGTACTATCTCAAAGGACGTAGAGAAAATGTTCCTCACCGAAAATGAGGTTCATGGTGATGATCTCAAAACCTATGGCAAGGTGATATCAGATATCGACTCTAAGAAATGGTTACAAGCAATGAAGTCAAAGATTGACTCAATACGTTCAAATCAAGTCTGGACCTTAGTAGATCTATCTGAAAGTATAATACCTATTGGGTGTAAATGGATCTTCAAGAGAAAGATAGGTGCCAATGGGAATGTAGAGACATTCAAAGCAAGACTCGTAGCGAAAGGATATAGTCAGCATGAAGGCATTGACTATCAAGATACTTTTTCGCCAGTAGCCATGCTCAAGTTCATCCATACATTACTTGCTGTTGCAGTCTATTTTGATTATGAAATATAGTAGATGGATGTAAAAATGACGTTCTTAAATGGATATCTTGAGGAAGATATTTATATGGAACAGTCGTTAGATTTTACATCCAGTGATGATGATCACAAGGTATGCAAGTTGCAAAGATCCATATATGGACTTAAGCAAGCATCTTAGAGTTGGAATATTCATTTTAATGATGTAATCAAATCATTTAGATTCATCAAGAACGAGGAGGAGCCCTATATTTTCAAAAAGGCCAGTGAGAGCGCTGTTGTCTTCCTCATACTGTACGTGGATGACATCCTCCTAATTGGGAATGATATTCTCATGTTGACTACAGTCAAAATGTGGTTGTCTAAGGAGTTCTCTATGAAAGATCTAGAAGAGGCATCCTTTATTCTAAAAATTAAGATCTATAAGGATAGATCAAATAGGATGTTGGGTCTCTCATAGAAAATGTACATAGTGCTAGATATATATATGCCCTAGAAGCCAGAATTGGCTGACACTTGTTATACACTTCTAAGGGCAAAATTATAATTTTGATTATAAATAATAAAATGGATTATTTTCTATCATAATGTGTATTTAGTGTTTGTGATACATCCCTTGAGTTAATGGCAATGATAATTCTTATTTTTAAGAGTTGAAAATTTAAGACATGGATTTTTATTATTAACTCATAAAATGCTCCTGACTGTAGGATCATCATGAGGATGGTGATTGATTCAGAAGGTTGGTGTACAATTGCTTCTTTATAGTAGATGAGCCTTGAGTCTATGATATAGAAATATCGGAGTGAGAGTATAGATACTCGTTAGAGAACGAGGGCACTGAGCGTGACCATCTCAAGTAGTCGTTAGAAAGTCTACCTTCTCGTCGAATGACTGACTCGAAGCTGCAGTAGTGTGTCTGGTTCTTTGACCTGAGGTGCATCGGTAGTTCACCTTGAGGGTGTTATAGTTTGACTACACCATTACTCGGTCTCCTAGCCATATCAAAATCCTGAGGTGTATGTTGGCTATAGCATGTTCATTGTAGGAAATTGGATTGCACCAAGAGGAAATCTATCTCGATAGATGAGGAGTAGCCCTATGATGATAACGATAGTCAAGTTGATAAGCCCATGGTCATGGCAGAGTGAAATAATAGAAATAGTTTCTATTATGGTTTTCACATTGGACTTGAATCGAATGATTAATCATATGACAGATATTAGGGTTTGACGAGTTCACCTTAACCCTAATTCGATCGGAGGCTCAAGATAGAAGAACTTAATCACATAGGTAACTGCACCGAAGAGGTTCGCATTTTTAGTTCTGATGGGTTGCCACCATATACTGCTAGGTGTCACTGGTGGATTTTGGGAGCAATTAGAATGATTTAGATGATCGATCATTCTAGTTGTCTCGAATCAGAAAAGTTCTAATCCATCGAAAGGATGTTTCGATGATGTCGATGATAGAGATCATGACATATCTCCATTACCATACAGAACTGAACCTAACTGGATCACACAAACAAGGGTTTGGAATCTGGATGATCATCAATTGGAACTGATCTAGTTCAATTGATCTGAATGAGATTCAATTAGGTTCAAGAAAATCGTGCTAGCACTCGATTGAACCTAACGTATTCTTCTTTAACTATCATTTAAATAAGTTGTCTCAACTGAGCCAAAGGATGTTTGTGCTCACTCAGAGTACCTTTACTTGGTCTGACTAGAGCTTGTCCAGGTTAGAAAAGGATTGTCTTAATTTATGAGATAAATTTGAGATAACACCTGCCATTTTTCATCACCTGCTAAATCTTATCTTTTGACTTTGGTCAAACATTGACCTTTGACACTTAGACATCTACCTATGTGTTAAACCATCATAGGAGAGAACATTTGAACTAGTCCACCTACTAAAAGGCAGGAGGATAAGGGGTGCATGCCTAGAGAGGCGTGCGCCCATGGATTGTGACGTCTGGAGTCCAAAATAGATGGGACTCCAGGTTGCTTCGGGGTTTCTACCTAGGTGGCACCAAAGACTAGACTTTGACCAATCTTGGTGCCATCTAAGGATGTTGGAGAGGGGTTCTCATCTGATTGGATTAGGTAATATCATCCCACCAATTAGATTTAGATTTGATTGCATGAAGTGACATGATTGGCCGGGATGATGTGCCACTGCATAGCACAGCAGGGTCTATATAAACCCTATTTGCGCCTAGGATTTAGATCCCTAGCCCATTGCCCATGCCACAAGGCTACTCCTCTCCCTCCTCCATGCCATCTTCAGGTCCTCTCTCTCCTATCCACACCCAAAGACCTTTGGGCTTCGGTTTGTGCGATCCAAGCAAGAGATAGGCGACGAGAAAGGAAGAAGGTAGCACTGCTGTAAGAGACGACACCCGATCTTCAAAAAAATTTTTGAAGATCCTCCAAATCAGATCTAGATCTGATATTTGGAGAAGTGATAAAGAAGAAGAAGAAGATTTCTAGATTCTATTCGAGTGGATATCGATAGAGGTCAGGCACTTACGTGGCTAGATCCAGAACCTCAGGAAGACATCAGGATCATCATAGGATAATCTAATTATCCGCTACAAGGTAAAATTAATTTAGATTTAATCTATCCTTTATTTTTATTTTATTTTTTTTATTAGATCAATAATATCAGATATGAAAAGTCTTAGATCTGATCTAGATCTAAGAAAGAAAATTTTGAGATATCTCTCTTGATCTAATCAGATCTGGATGAACCTGATCCAAAAAATCAGGATTTTTTCTTCAACTAGGTATCAGAGCCATGGTTCTAAAATATTTAGATCTAATTTTAATTTATTTTGAATCTAATAAATTAGATAATTTTAGATGATCACATGAGATGTGATCAGATCTAAAATCAAAAAAATTAAAAATTAAATAATTTAGGATCTAAGATTGTAAGATGATGCATGACTAGTTGCTAGAATAGAATTAGTTCTATAGTAATAGTTTTGCATGATCATAATTTAATTTAATTAATTATAATTTTTAGATCTATTTATTTACTATTTTTTGATATTATAAATATTATAATAACATCTAAAAAATAAAAAATAAAGTTATTTAATTTTTAATATCATATGAGATATGATTGAATGCATGTTTAGACTAGTTGTAGAATAGTTCTACATAATTATCTAGAAATTAGAATTTATTTTGATATGATCAATTTAAATCTAATTTTTTAGATTATTATGAGATAATTTAGATCTAAAAACATGCATGATATGATACATGAAGATGTATGCAAAATATGCCTTTATTGATTAGATCAATTTTTATATATGAGATATATGATATAGATCTAACTAATTTTGTAGTTTTCATATTTTTGATTAAGGCATTCCTCTTGGCCGTTCCGGTCATAAGATACGAAGTAAGGGTTTAAAGGCCCTCTTCTTTCATTCGATGGGGTGTTCTTATGATGTGTAGGGGTGCTGCATGTTCGTTCCTTAATCAAAAATCTAAAACTTACTTTCTGCAAAATTCCTAGATCCTGAAATCCCTAGGATTTTATTGTGCATATATTTTGTTTATGAACTCCTAAACTTAATTAAGAATTAAGATTATGAAATATGTAATAAGGTCTAAAAATTAAGAATTTTTAGATCTAAGACATATTCATAATACTAGGGTTCGAGGCTTGGGTAGCTCAATTAGGTCTAAGCGGTTGATCAAACCGAATCAAGAGTTGGTTAGATGGGATCAACAATGCTTAAATTGACCAGCCTAATAGGATTAAGTCTAGGGTCAAGATCGAATCACATGAGTGATCGATCAAGCTAAGACCTAATTAGGCTCAGAGGTTAGAGTCTGGATTGTAGGCTAACCTGAATTGGTTCTGACTCAATAATTTGGTGTCTAAGGTAAGTTTGGCATAGATACGATCCGACTGGTTTTTAATTAGGAAGCTACTCGACTCTGAATGCATTCTTGTACGAGTTAATGGCATATTCCTTCCACCGGTCTCACTTACCTGGCCATATCTATTGACACAGTTCTGATCTAAGGTGGTCAATAATCCGAGCTAACCCATGCCACTAGGTTAGTCATAATTGTTATGACTATTGCCAAGTCTAGTTTAATGAGACCTAAAGAATCAATTCTTCCTAAGAAAAGATTAAGTCTAAGGTCTTCCACCATTGTAGATGTGCAGGGCCCTTCTCCGGGGTTGATTGTTCTCGGCTGGATACAGTGGCTCAGTTGCACCGAAAGATGCAACCATGTCTATTAGGCATTGGATGCTATGGGCTGGAGGATGAGTTGGGCTCAATATTCTAGGATACGGTGAGAGACTCAATTAGGAATTCCAGTCTATGCAAATGGTGGGTCTGACTTAACTAAGGAGTGGATCAATATTTCGGATACAATGAGATTCATGAATTAAGATCAAGTTTGGGTGAACCATGATTAGAGAATCATTGGACAAGAGTTATTCACTCATTGGCTAACCCATCATCCAATAACTGTTAGGTGAGGTGATGAGTCAGTTGGTGAGACCGCACCATCCCACTAGAAATCTATAATCATGAAGATTTTCACATCTTTACAGAGGGAGTGTAGGGATCTAAGAAAATAGTAGAAGCTAATTTATTTAAAAAAAATAAATTTTTAAATAAATTGATCAAATTTTAATTATAATATCTAACTAAAAACTTTGATCCTCTATAGAAAAATATCTGCATCCAACCCACTAGCACGTATCCTAGACACCTTAGACTAAACGGATCCAATTATAAGGATCGGCTCCGAAACTTTAAAATTATTTTAGATTTTGAGAAGTTAACTCATGTATTGGACTAGGACCCCTCCACCTTACCAGCTCGTCCATCCGCTGAATAGAAAGCATCTCTTGACAAGTGGACAGATGAAGATAACAAGGTCAGATACTACATGTTGGGCTCGATGTTTGATGAGCTTCAGCACCAACATGAAGATATCAAGACTGCCCATCAAATGTTGGCTCACCTATAAGAGATGTTTGGTGAATAGAGTCACATAGCCAAATATTAGATCACTAAACGACTATTCAAGGCTAAAATGCATGATGGGCAGTTAGTCCAAGATCATTATCTGATGATGATCAAAGACTTGGAAGAGCTTGAGAAGCTCGGAGTGAAGTTGGACCTAAATCTATAGAATGATATAATTCTGTAATCCTTGACTAATGCATATGGGCAGCTCATCATGAACTACCATATGCATAAACTTTAAAATACTCTGACCGAGCTTATGAACATGCTGGTTACTGCTGAGCTTTCAATGAAAGGTTCTAAAGGCTTAGTATTTACTATAGAATGAACTTCTTTCAAGAGAAAGTCTTTTGAAAAGAAGAAGAAGTTCGTGAAAAAGCAGAAGATGGAAGAGGAAAGAAAAGAAAGATAAAGTCAAAGAAGAAGACTGCTGACAAAGAAAAATATTTCTATTGCAATACTGACGGTTACTGAAAGCGGAACTGCCCTTCATACCTGGCCACCCTAAAGAATAAGAAGGAGGCAGGTCCTTCTGGAGGTATGCTCATTATTGAATCTAACCTTATGGTTTCTTCTGCATTCAGTTGGGTGCTTGACTCTGATTCTAGTGCTCATTTATGCACTTTCATGTAGGGTCTTGAGGATAGCAGGAGGCTGAGGGATGGTGAGATGATCCTACGCATTTGAAACAGAGCAAGGGTTGCTGCTGTAGCCATGAAAACCTATCCTCTTCGACTACTATCTGGTTTAGATTTAGTACTTAAGAATTGTTATTATGTGTCTGCAGCTAGTAGGAATTTGATTTCTATTTCATGCTTAGCACAAGAAGGCTATGTGATTACCTTTTTTTAAGGACCATTGTAACATTCTTTATGAAAGAAATAAAATTGCAAGTGGTTTCCTTATTAACGGTCTTTATCAGTTACATATTGATGTATCCTATTTTTAACTATCGAGCAAAATGTGAATGCCATAAAATCAAAATGATCCTAGGGATAGTCCAAACGATAGGTATCTATGGCACCTTAGACTTAGGTCATATAGCAGAAGATAGGATTAACAAATTGAAGAAAATTGGGCTATTGAGTCCATTGACTTTTGAGTCATATCCAACTTGTGAATCATATGTTTCAAGGCAAAATGACTAAACTCTCCTTTTGTAGGACATGGGGAAAGGGCCACAGATCTCCTTGCCCTAGTACATACTGATGTGTGCGGCCCATTTGATGTGCCGACTAGAGGCAATTTTGTCTACTTCATTACCTTTACCGATGATTTATCTAGGTATGGGTATGTGTATCTTATGAGACACAAGTCTGAAGCTTTTGAAAAGTTCAAAGAATTCAGACATGAAGTAGAAAAGCAAACTGAAAAATCCCATTAAGGTTCTTCGATCAGATCGAGGAGGTGAATACCTTAGTCGAGAATTCCTAGACTATCTCAAGCAGAAATGGCATAGTCTCTCAATGGACTCCACCAGGAACACCTCAACTCAATGGGGTTTCAGAATGGAGAAATCAGGACTCTATTGGATATGGTTCGATCCATGATGAGCTTCACAGACCTTCCCTAATTTTCTTTGGGGACATTCATTGTATTAACTTCAATTTATCTTACTGAATAGGGTTCCTTCTAAAATCCGTTCCTACCACACCGTATGAGATATGGCATGGTAAGAAATCCAAGTCTGAGTCATCTCAGAAATTTGGGGTTGTCCGGCTCATGTCAAAAGACAACAAGCGGACAAGTTAGAGTTTAGGTCCTTCAGAGCTCGATTCATAGGATATCCTAAAGAGTCATTAGGATACTATTTCTACATTCCAGAAGACCACAATGTGATTGTGAGTCGACATGCCATCTTTCTTGAAAAATAGTTTATTCAAGATAGCGGCATTGGAAAAGCAGATCAAGCTTGATGAGAAAGTCTCACAAGTAGAACGAGCTAAGGACCAATTGGAACCAAATCAGGTTGAGCCAATAAGAACACTACCTCCTCCACCTCGTAGATCGAAAAAAGTTTTCCGTCCCCCTGAAAGATACTTAGGTATTATTTCAGAGGAAGTAGAGAAAATGTTCCTCGTAGGTAATGGTGCTCATGGTGATGATCCCAAAACCTACAACGAGGCGATATCAGATATCGACTCCGAGAAATGGCTAGAGGCAATGCAGTCAGAAATTGACTCGATGCACTCAAACCAAGTCTGGACCTTGGTAGATCCACCAGAAGGTATAGTACCTATTGGGTGTAAATGGATCTTCAAGAGAAAGATTGGTGCAGATGGGAATGTGGAGACATTCAAGGCTAGACTAGTGGCAAAAGGTTATAGTCAACACGAAGGCATTGACTATCAGGATACCTTTTTCCCAGTAGCTATGCTAAAATCCATCCGCACATTGCTTGCTGTTGCAGCCTATTTCGATTATGAAATATGGCAAATGGACGTGAAAACGGCATTCTTAAATGGATATCTTGAGGAAGATATCTATATGGAACAGCCGCTAGGTTTCACATCCAGTGATACTGATCACAAGGTTTGCAAGCTGCAAAGGTCCATATATGGACTTAAGCAAGCATCTCGGAGCTGGAACACTCGTTTCAATGATGTGATCAAAACGTTTGGTTTCATCAAAAATGAAGAGGAACCATGTGTTTTCAAAAGGTCAGTGGGAGCGCTGTTGTCTTCCTCGTATTGTACGTGGATGACATCCTCCTTATTGGGAATGATATTCCCATGTTGACATCAGTCAAAATGTGGTTGTCCAAGGAATTCTCCATGAAAGACCTAGGTGAAGCATCCTTTATTCTAGGAATTAAGGTCTATAGGGATAGACCGAATAGGATGCTAGGACTTTCACAGAAGATGTACATAGAGGAAGTACTAAAGAGGTTTAGTATGGAAAACTCTAAGAGGGGATTAATACCCTTCAGACATGGTATTCATCTTTCCAAGAAGATGTGCCCTAGCACACCTGAGGAAATAGAATGCATGAGCAAGATCCCTTATGCTTCTGCAATAGGGAGCCTCATGTATGCCATGCTATGTACACGACCTGATATAGCCCATGCTGTGAGTGTCACAAGCAGATATCAGTCAAATCCAGGTGAAGAACACTGGACTTCTGTGAAATGTATCCTTAAGTACTTGAGAAGAACTAAGGATATGATGTTGGTCTTTGGTAATGGAGAACTCCAAGTCCAGGGATACACAGACTCGGATTTCATGTCCGATATAGATGATCGAAAGTCGACATCTGGGAAGTCTGTTTGTGTGCAATGGTGGAGCTGTCAGCTGGAAGAGTTTCAAGCAAACAGTGATAGCAGATTCCACCATGGAAGCAGAATATATCGCTGCATCAGAAGGCTGCGAAGGAAGCATTCTGGTACAAGAAGTTTGCTGCAGAAAAATTGGAGTAATGCCATCAGATGCCATTCCTCTATACTGCGACAATAATGGCGCCATAGCCCTTGCTAAGGAGCCGAGGTCTCACCAAAAAATCCAAGCACATATTGAGCGGCGATATACCACCTCATCCGCGATTACCTCGAGAAGGGTTACGTCGAGGTCAAGAGAGTCAACTCCATAGATAATGTGGCAGACCCACTTACAAAGCCGTTGGGCCAGCAGAAGATCGAAGCCCACCTTGAGAAGATGGGACTTAGACTTGTAGCCAATTGGCTTTAGGACAAGTGGGAGATTGTTAGATATATGTGCCCTAGAAGCCAGAATTGGCTGACACTTGTAATACACTTCTAGGGGCAAAATTATAATTTTGACTATAAATCAATAAAATGGGTTATTTTCTATCACATATGTGTATTTAGTGTCTGTGATACATCCTTTGAGTTAATGGTAATGATAATTCATATTTTCAAGAGTTGAAAATTTAAGACATGAATAATCATTATTAACTCATAAAATGCTCCCGACCATAGGATCATCACGAGGATGGTGATTGATCCGGAAGGTTGGTGTACAATCGCTTCTCTTTAGTAGATGAGTCTTGAGTCTACGGTGTGGAGACACCGGAGCGAGAGTATAGGTACTCGTTAGAGAACGAGGGCACTGAGCGTGACCACCTCGAGTAGTCATTAGGAAGTCTACCTTCTCGTCAATGACTGACTCGATGCTGCAGTAGTGTGTCTGGTTCTTTGACCTGAGGTGCATCGGCAGTTCACCTTGAGGGTGTTATAGTTTGACTACACCATTACTCGGTCTCCTAGCCATATGGAAACCCTGAGGTGTATGTTGGCTATAGCATGTTCATTGTAGGAACTGGATTGCATCAAGATGGAATCTATCTACCTCGGTGGTAGAGGAGCAGCCCTATGATGATCATGAGAATCAAGTCCTGAGAAGCCCATGGCCATGGTAGAGTGAAATAATAGAAAGAGTTTCTATTTAGATTTTCACATTGGACTTGAATCGAATGATTACATCATATGACAGAGACTAGGGTTTGACGAGTTCACCTTAACCCTAATCTCTGATCGGGGCTCAAGATAGAAGAACTTAATCACACAGGTAGCTGCACCAAGAGGTTCGCATTCAGCTCTGATGGGTTGCCACCATATACTGCTAGGTGTCACTGGTGGATTTTGGGAGCAATTAGAATGATTTAGATGATCGATCATTCTAGCTGTTCGAATCAGAAAAGTTCTGATCCATCGAGAAGGAGTTTCGATGATGTCGATGATAGAGATCATGACATATCCCATTACCATACAGAACTGAACCTAACTAGGGTCACACAAACAAGGGTTTGAATCTGGATGATCATCAATTAGACTAATCTAGGTTAATTGATTTGAATTAGATTCAATTAGATTCAAGAAAATCATGCTAGCACATGATTGAGCCTAATATTCTTCTTTAATTATCATTAAAAGTTATCTCAACTGAGCTAAATATGTTTGGGCTCACTCAGGTATCTTTACTTGGTCTGATTGGAGCTTGTCCAGATTAGAAAAGGATTGTCTTAATTTATGAAATAAATTTGAGACAATATCTGTCATTTTTTGTCATCTGCTAAATCTTGTCTTTTGACTTTGGTTAAACATTGATCTTTGACACTTAGACATCTGTCCATGTGTCAAACCATCATAGGAGAGAACATTTGGACTAGTCCACCTACTAAAAGATAGGAGGATAAGGGGCGTATGCTTAGGGAGGCGTGTGCCCATGGATTGTGATGCCTGGAGTCCCAAACAGATGGGACTCTAGGTTGCTTTGGGGTTTCTACCTAAGTGGCACCAAAGACTAGACTTTGACCAGCCTTGGTGCCATCTAAGGATATTTGAGAGGGGCTCTCATCTAATTGGATCAAGTGATGTCATCGCATAAATCAAATTTAGATCTGATTGTACGAAGCGACGTGATTGACCGGGATGATGTGGCACTGCATGGCACAATACGATCTATGTAAACCCTGTTTGCACCTAGGATTTAGATTCCTAGCCCAGTGCCCATGCCACAAAGCTGCTCCTCTCCCTCCTCTATGCCATCTTCAGGTCCTCTCTCTCCTATCCATGCCCAAGAACCTTTGGGCTTCAGTTTGTGCGATCCAAGCAAGAGAAAGGCGACGAGAATGGAAGAAGGTAGTACTGTTGTAAGAGACGATATCCGATCTTTAAAAGAAGTTTTGAAGATCCTTCAAATCAGATCCATATATGATATTTGGAGAAGTGATAAAAAAGAAGAAGATCTCAAGATCCTACCTGAGTGGATACCGATAGAGGTCAGACACTTGCGTGGCTAGATCCAGAACCTTAGGAAGACATTAAGGTCATCATAGGGTAATCTGATTACCCGTTGCAAGGTAAAATTAATTTAGATTTAATCTATACTTTATTTTTATTTTATTTTCTTTTTTTAGATCAATAATATCAGATCTGAAAAGTCTTAGATTTGATCTGGATCCAAGAGAGAAATTTTTGAAATATTTCTCTTGATCCAATCAGATCTGAACGAACCTGATCCAAAAAGTAAGATTTTTTCTTCACATAGAGGAGGTGCTGAAGATGTTCAGCATGGAAAACTCTAAGAGAAGTTTAGTATCCTTTAGACATGGCATTCATCTCTCTAAGAAAATGTGCCCTAGCACACCTGAGGAGATTGAACGAATGAGCAAGATCCCTTATGCTTTCCTAGAAGACAGATTGGCTAAATACTTGTAATACACTTCTAAGAATAATTTTATAATTTTAACTATAAATTAATAAAAAAATTATTTTCTATCATAATGTGTATTTAAACTATCTATGATACATCTTTTGAGTTAATGGTAATGATAATTTATATTTTCAAGAGTTAAAAATTTAAGACATGAATTTTCTTAATTAACTCATAAACTGCTTCCGACCGTAGGATTATCATGAGGATGGTGATCGATTTGAAAGGTTAGTGTACGATCACTTTCTTAGGATAGATGTGTCTTGAGTCTATGGTATGGAGATATTATAGTAAGAGTACAGGTACTCGTTAGAGAATGAGGGCACTAAGCGTGACCACCTCGAGCAATCATAAGAAAGTCTACCTTCTCATCAATGACTGGCTCGATGTTGCAGTGGTGTGTCTAGTTCTTTGATCTAAGGTGCATCGGCAGTTCACCTTAAGGATATTATAGTTTGACTATATCATAACTCGATCTCGTAGCCTTTCAAAATTTTGAGGTATAGGTTGGCTATAGCATGTTCATTGTAGGAATTGGATTGCACCAATAGGGGATCTATCTACCTCGGTAGATGAGGAGTAGTCCTATGATAATCATGAGATTGAGTCCTTAAGCCCATGACTATAGTAGAGTGAAGATAATAGAAAGAATTTCTATTAAGATTTCATATCGGACTCGAATCAAATGATTAATTCATATGATAGATGTTGGGTTTGATGAGTTTACCTTAACCCTAATCCTGTCGAGGCTCAAGATAGAAGAATCCAATCACATAGGTAGCTGCACCAAGAGGTTCGCTTTCAGCTCTGATGGGTTGGCACCATATACTGCTAGATATCACTGATAGATTTTGAAAGCAATTAGAATGATTTTGATGATTGATCATTCTAATTGTATGAATCAGAAGAGTTCTGGTCCATCGAAAGATGTTTCGATGATGTCGATGATGGAGATCATGACATGCCTTATTACCATATGGAATTGAATCTAATTGGATTACACAAACAAGGATTTGGATCTAGATACCATCAATTGAGCTAACCCAATTTGATTGATTTGGATTAGATCCAATCAGGTTTAAGGTAATCGTGTTAGCACACGATTGAGCCTGACTTTCTTCTTCTATAATCTTTCTGATTCATCACAATCGAGTCAAATTTGATTTAATTTATTTCTATATCATGAACGGGTTTATTTTTATCTAACTAGAATAAGTCCAGGTCAGACTAATTATAGAAATTAAATCCATTCCTAGTGCAATTAGACTAAGGTCAAAAGTTGACCCAATTGAGAGAATTGAGGGTGACCTGATCAGCTTCTAGAAAATTTTTTAGAAATCCTTTTGATTTGATTTTTGGATATGTGATAGAGCTCATGTCATGCTATGGGTGTACCAAATTTTGTGATTTATGGTTATGTTTTGACTATGTTTTGATAGAATTTGATTTGGATTAGACTCTTGAGGGAAGAGTCCTAGGCACAATGGACTCTTCCTTATCTACTCATGCTGCCACCTTCTAGATTGAATTTTAGTGTCAAAACTAGATGAGATCTAGATTCTCACATGGAGAATAAGTCCTAAAGTCCCTTTGATCAAATAATAAGTGATTTGGTCAAAGAAGGACTCTAAATGGCATTGGGTTTAAGAAACCTTTCTCATGCCAAAGAAAGCATCACATGATTTTATTTTCCATGTAGAGGTGCTGTCGCCCATACCATATCCCACTCTTCTTCTATCCTCACTCTCCCTCTCTTCTACATGCCTAAAAAGTTAGGCACAAATCTGAGAAGAAGTTCCAGGAATTTTTGTGCAAGATTCAGGATCTATGCGATAATAATAGTGAGACAGATGGGCTGCTTTCAGAAATAGTTTTGAAGAAACTATAGATCGGATTTAGATATGATCTTTGGAGAAAAGATTCATAAGGAGAAGATGTTCAAATCCTACCTGAGTGGATACTGGTAGAGGTCAGACGCATGCGTGGCTCCTTTCAGAACCTCAAGAACCAATAGGATCATCGCAGGATAATCAAATTACCCAACAAGATACCTTAAATTTAATTTAATTTAATTTTAATTTTAATTTTTAATATCAGATCACCATGATCAAATTTAAAAATTCTTAGATCTGATCAGATTGTAAAAATTTTTGTAGAAAAATCTACCTTAAATCTGATCAGATCTAGACAATCCTGTGGTGGAAAATCTGATTTTCTTTCAATAATTTCCCCTGGGTGGCACATCAAATAGGCCGCATACATCTATGTGTACTAGGATGAGTAGGTCTGTGGCCCTTTTTTCATGTCCTACAAAAGAAATCTTGGTCATTTTGCCATGAAGGCATGATTCACAAATTAAGTTCGACTCGAAAGTCAATCGACTCAATAGCCCGAATTTCTTCAATTTGTTAACCTATCTTCAGCTATATGACCTAGCCTCAGGTGCCAAAGATACCTATTGTTTAGACTATTCCTAGGTCGCTTTGATCCTATGGCATTCATATTTTGCTCGATATTAAAAATAAAAACATCAATATGTAACTGATAAAGACCATTTATAAGAAAACTATTTATAATTTTATTTCTTTCATAAAGAATATTATAATGGTCCTTAAGAAAACTAATTACATAGCCTTCTTGTGCTAAACATGAAACAGAAATCAAATTTTTGCTTGCTGCAGGCACATAAAAATAATCTCTAAGAACTAGATCTAATTCCGATGGTAATCGAAGAGAATAGATTTTCATAGTCATAGCAGCAACTCTTGCTCTATTCTTGATGCATAGGATTATCTCACCATCCTTCAGCCTTCTACTATCCTCAAGACTCTGCATAGAAGTGCACAAGTGAGCAGTAGGACTAGAGTCAAGCATCCAACTAGATGTAGAAGAAATTATAAGGTTAGATTCTATAATGGACATTCCTCTAGAAGGACCTGCCTCCTTGTTCTTAAGACTGGCCAGGTAGAGAGGACAGTTCCACTTTCAGTGGCTATCTATATTGCAATGAAAATATTTTTTGTCAGTGACCTTCTTCTTTGGCTCTGCCATCTTCTTCCCACTATCTACCTTCTGCTTCTTTATAGACTTCTTTTTTCCAAAAGACTTTTTCTTGGAAGAGGTCCGCTCCACATCAAGCATTAAGCCCTTTGAACCTTTCATAGAGAGCTCAATAGTAACCAGCATATTCATAAGTTCAGCTAAGATATTTTAAAGTTTATGCATATGGTAGTTCATGATGAATTGCCCATACGCATTAGTCAAAGACTGCAAAATTATATCAATCTATAGGTCCTGATCTAACTTGACACCGAGCTTCTCAAGCTCTTCTAAGTTCTTGATCATCATCAAACAATGATCTTAGAATGACTGCCTATTATACATCTGAGCCTTAAAAAATCTCTTAGTGACTTGATATTTGGCTGCATGACTCTATTCACCAAATAATTTTTATAGATGAGCCAACATTTGACGGCAAGTCTTAATGTCTTCATGTTGGTGCTAGAGCTCATCAGACATCGAGTCCAACATGTAATACCTAGCTTTGTTATCTTCATCCGTCCATTTTTTCAGAGACGCTCTCTGATCAGTGGATGGACGTGCTGGTAAAGTGGAAGGATCCTGTTCCAATACATAAGTCAACTTCTCGAAATCCAAAACTATTTTGAAGTTCTGGAGCTAATTCTTGTAGTTGGGTTCAGTCAATTTATGGGTGTCTAGGATATGGGCTAGTGAACTGGATGCAGACATTTTTCTATAGAGAGTTAAAATTTTTAGTTAGATTTTGTAATTAGACTTAACCAATTTATTTAGGGGTTTCATTTTTAAATAAATTAAGCTTCCATTATTTACTTGGATCCTTACACTTTCTTGGCAGAGATACAAAAATCTTCATAATTATGGATTTTTAGTGGAGGTGCGGTCCCACCAACTGGCTCACCACCTCACCTAATAGTTATTGATGATAGATCAACTGATGAGTGAACAACTCTTGTCCAATGATTCTCTAATCATAGTGCATCCAAATGTGGTCTCTAATTTATGAAGCTCACCATATTTGAAATATTGCTCCACTCCTCAGTTAAGTCAGACCCACCATTTGCATGAATTGAATTCTTGATTGAATCTCTCATCGTATCCAGAATATTGAACCCAACCCATCCTCCAACCCATAGCATCCAATGCCTAATAGATATTGTTGCATCTTTTCAGTGCAACTGAATCATTATATCCAGTCGAGAATAATCAACCCCGGAAAGGATCCGCACATCTACAATGATGGAAGATCTTAGACTTAATATTTTCTTAGAAAGATTTAATTTAGGTTTCTTTAAACTTGACTTGACTTAGTTATAATAATTATATCTAACCTAGTGGCATGGGTTGGCTCGAATTGTTAGCCACCTCAAATCAGAACTGGATCGACATAAATGGCCAGGTAAGTGAGATCGGTGGAAGGGATATGCCATTAACTCAACAAGAATGTATTCAGATTGAGTAGCTTTCAATTAAAAATCAGTCGATCATATCTACCAGACTTACCTTAGAAACTAAATTGTCGAATCATAATCAATCGGGTTAGCCTATAATTCAGGCTTAAACCACGGAGCCAAATTAGATCTTGACTTGATCGAGTCACATCTCAATATGATTTGATCTTGACCCAGATTTAATCTTATTAGGTTGGTCAATTCTAAGTTTTTTTTCATCCTATCTAACTAACTCTTAATTCGATTTGATCAACCGCTAGACCTAATTGAGCTATCTAAGCCCGAATCCAATTTTATGAAGATGTCTTAGATTTAAAAATTTATAATTTTTAGATCTAATTAATTTTATAATCTTAATTCTTAATTAAGTTTTGGGTTCATGAATAAAACATGTAACAAAATTCTAGGATTTCAGAATTAGAATTTTGCAGAAAATAAATTATGATTTCTGATTAAGGACGAATGCGCAGCATCCTTACCCATCATAAGAACACCCCATCAAATGGGAGGAGAGGATCTTTAAATCCTACTTTATTCTTATGGTCGGATGGCTAAGGAGAATGCCTTAATCAGAAATATATTTTTGAAAATAGAACTAGTTAGATTTAAATCATATATCATATATACAAAAGATCTAACCTACACATATCTTGCATACATCTCATGTATCATAACTCAATAAATCATGCATGCTTTTAAATCTAAAATATCACATATTAAATCTAAAAAATAAAATTTTAAATTTGATCACATAAAAAATAAAATTATTCTAGATATTTTATAGAATTATTCTATAACTAGTTTAAGCATTAATCTTTCATATTTCATATGAATAAATTAAAAATTAAAAACTATATTTTCTATTTTTTAGATCTAGTTACAATAATTATAATATTAAAAAAATAAAAATAAAATAAATCTAAAATTATATTTAATCAAATTAACAACATGAGCATACTAGGCTACATATAGGACTATTCTATTCCAAGTCTAGTCATGCATCCTATGCATTATAGATTTAAATTATATAATTTTTAATTTTTTAATTTTAGATTTAATCATATCTGATGTGATATCTAAAATTATTTAATATTAGATTATAAATAAAAATTAAATTAGATCTAAAAAAGAACTGAAGAACTGCTAATGTAGCTCTGATTCCTATTGAAGAAAAAATCTAATGTTCTACCGCAGGATCATCCAGATCTGATCAGATTTGAGATAGAATTTTCTACAAAAATATCTATGATCTAATAAAATCTAAGAGTTTTCAAATCTAATTATGATAATTTAATATTAAAAATTAAAATAAAATTAAATTAGATTTAATTTTAAATATCTTGTTGGATAATCTGATTATCCTGTGATGATCTTGTTGGATCCTGAGGTTCTGGAAGGAGCCATGCACGTGCCTGACCTCTATCGATATCCACTTAGGTAGGATCTGAATGTCTTTTTCTCTTAAATCTCTCCTCTAAAGATTAGATCTAAATCTAATTTGTAGATCCTTCAAAACTATTTCTGAAGGCAGCCCGTTCATCTCACAAATACTGTTGCATAGATCCTGAATCTTGTGCCAAAAACCATGGACCTTCAACTCAGATTTGTGCCTAACATTTTAGGCATGTAGAAGAGAGGGAGAGAGAGAATCAAAAGGGTGTGGAAGATGAAAGGGTTAGCACTTGGGCATGGAAAGGAGATCACATATTAAAGACCCTTTGGCACAAGGGTTCTTATAGAAAAACCCTATGCCATATAGGAGTCCCTTTTGATCAAATAACCTTCTTATTTGATCTTTTGGGACTTCTAGAATTAATCTCCATGTCAAACACCAGATCTCTATCTTGTTTTGATGCCAAAAAGCCATCAAAAAGGGGGCAGCATGAGTAGATAAGAAAGAGTCCATTGCACCTAGGACTCTTTCCTCAAGAGTTTAATCCAAATTAAACTCTCAGTCTGGGCACCTCCATAAATTATGAAATTTAGCACACCCAAAGTATGACTCAAGCCCTATTACATATCCAAAAATTAGATCAAAAAAATTTCTAAAAAATTTACTAAAAGCATCTAATTAGGTGATCCTCAATTCTCTCAATTGGGTCAACTTTTGATCCTAATCCAATTGCACTAGATTTAATTTTTATGATTTATCTGATCTAGACTTATTTTAGTTAGATAAAAATAAATCCATTCAAAATATAAGAATGAGTCAAATC
Source organism: Cocos nucifera (assembly GCA_006176705.1). Taxonomy (NCBI): domain Eukaryota; kingdom Viridiplantae; phylum Streptophyta; class Magnoliopsida; order Arecales; family Arecaceae; genus Cocos; species Cocos nucifera. Next base: position 183,219 of record QRFJ01001583.1, read on the forward strand.
AAATTTGACTTAGTTGTGATGAATCAGAAATATTATAGAAGAAGAAAGCCAGGCTCAATCGTGTGCTAGCACGATTATCTTGAATCTAATTGGATCTAATCTAAATCAATTAAACTGGGTTAGCTCAATTGATAACATATAGATCCAAATTCTTATTTATATAATCCAGTTAGGTTCAATTTCATATAGTAATGAGATATGTTGCAATCACTATCATCGACATCATCGAAATACCTTTCGATGAACCAGAACTCTTCTGATTCATATAATTAGAATGATCGATCATCAAAATCATTCTAATTGCTCTCAAAATCTACCAGTGACACCAAGTAGTATATGGTAGCAACCCATCAGAACCAAAAGCAAATCTCTTGGTGTAGCTACCTGTGTGATTGGGTTCTTCTATCTTGAGCTTCGACAGGATTAGGGTTAAGGTGAACTCGCCAAACCCAACATTCGTCATATGAATTAATTATTTGATTTGAGTCTGCTGTGAAATTCTAATAGAAACTCTTTTTATCATCTTCATTCTACCACGGCCATGGGCTTAACGACTCAATCTCATGATTATCATAGAACTACTCCTCATCTATCGAGATAGATAGATCCTCTATTAGTGTAATCTAATTCCCACAATGAACATGCTATAGCCAACATACACCTCAGGATTCCAAATGGCTAGGAGATTGAGTTATGGTATAGTCAAACTATAACACCCTCAAGGTGAAATGTTGATGCACCTTAGATCAAAGAACTAGATATAGCACTGTAGCATCAAGCTAGTTATCGATGAGAAGGTAGACTTTCTTATGACTGCTCGAGGTGATCATGCTTAGTGCCCTCGTTCTCTAACAAATATCTATACTCTCGCTCTGGTGTCTCTACACCATATACTCAAGATACATCTATCCTAAGAAAGTAATCGTATACCAATCTTTCAGATCGATCACCATCCTTGTGATGATCCTATGGTCTGGAGCAGTTTATAAGTTAATTATGAGAATTCACGTCTTAAATTTTTAACTCTTAAAAATATGAATCATCATTACCATTAACTCTAAGGATGTATCATAGATACTTTAAATACACATTATGATAGAAAATAATTTTTTTATTAATTTATAATTAAAATTATAAAATTATCCTTAGAAGTGCATTACAAGTGTTTAGCCAATCTGGCTTCTAGGGCACACATCTAACACCATTTTCATACGGAACTAAACATAACTAGATCACACAAATAAGGGTTTGGGTTTGGATGTTATTAATTAAGCTAATCCAATTTGATTAATTTGTATTAGGTTCAATCAGATTTAAGAAAATCATGCTAGCACATGAGTAAGCCTAAATTTCTTCTTCTATCTTCAATCTAGTTCGTCTCGATTGAATCAAATTAGATTTGGCTCATCCGAGTACTCTATATGGATTTGTCCTAGTCTGACTGGAGCTTGTCCTAGTTAGATAAGGCCTCATCTTGATGAGATCAGGACTTGTCCTGACAAAACCCATGATTGTCCTAAACTAACCAAAGGGAGTTAGGACAAGGGGTCTTTGACCTAGTCTTTGCAATAAAGAAGAGAGGATTGCATGGAGGATTGCCCTAAAAACCCATGACAAAACCTTAGAGTTTATTTGGGACACATGCCCCAAGGTGATTTTCATGGAAGAAAAGAGGGCGCATGCTGCCATATAGCATGCGCCCTTAGTGGATTGCATGGAGGAGTTTTAATGGGATCAAAACTCCAAAGAGATAATTGCTTGTGCCTAAACTCCTTCCTTATCCCATCTCCATGGCATTTTTTCTGATATTTTGTGTGACAAAATTCAAATTAAAATTGGTGTGGGCATGGAGATCAAGGGAGAGTCCTTCTGCATGGTGGCTTTGACCTATTCAAAGTCATGCAAAGGGATTTTTGGATAGGTCTATAAATAGGTCCCTGCGCAAAGTATTTGTGGATCACATTCTCTATATGGTGAAGCCTTGTCTCTCCTTCCACCTCCACAACCTCTCTTCTAGATCTCCTCCCTCTTCTCCATGCCCAAAGAGTTGGGTGTTTCAACAATCAAAGGTTGAGAGCAGCTGTTGCAAAGATCAAGTCAGGAAGATCCCTATTAAGAGATGAATGTGCAGCCTTTGGAGATCATCTTGAAAGCTCTATAGATCCAGATCAGATCTATCTTTTATGATCAGATCTAGAAGGAGAGCACGTTCAAAACTAGATCGAGTGGACTTTGATAGAGGTCGAGCACGTACATAGCTAGATCCAGAACCTCAGGAGCAGTCGGATCATCATCAGAGTAAAAGGTTTACCCAAATAGGTAACAAAAGTTATTATGATTTTAATTTAATTTTTTCTTTTAATATCAAATCATATAGATCGGATCTGAGGACTCTCAGATTTGATCAGATTTTATAAAAAAATTTTTGAAATTCTACTACAGATCTGTTCGGATCAGATCGATCATATGGCAAGAAAAATCATATAGTATTATTTATGCTATCCACAAGGATAGTATAATTTAGATATGATGATCATATGGGAATGAAGGGTATGACTTAGCTAAAATACTAAAACTTGTTGTGCTATCCATGAGGCTATAAGTATTTTAGTGGCAAAAGATATGTTGGGAGTTACATGAGATATAATTGGTCAGAGTTACCTATTCTTGAACTCATAAAAGTTTATTGTACTATCCACAAGGCTTTTATGATGAATTATAATCTCAATTCCACTAAGAAACCTGACAATAGGATTTCTCATTTTCTATACTAGAGGGCTATAGAATTCACCAAATAAGTAGAGGACATGATTAGACAAAAGATCCTATCTAATTATGCATGTCATCATAAGTAGTTTGCTTATGTGTTGTTCTTATTTTGTAGATTTATTTGCATTATGGCATCCTCACTATCACTACGTGGCATACTTGATGCTAATAAATTGACCAGACCAAACTATGTAGATTGGTTAAGAAACTTGAGAATAGTTCTCATCCAAAAGAAAGTCTCCTATATCCTTGATGCTCTTGATCCCAATCTGATCAGCTATGATGCTATAAAGGAGAAAAGAGCTGCATACAAGATTGACGGGATGATAGTATGACTATCAAATGTATTATGTTAGCCTCCATGAGTAATGAGTTGTAGAGATAACACAAGAGCATGGATCCTCAGTCCATACTACTTAGTTTGAAAGGGATAAATGGAGAGCAGAATAGGAATGCTAGATATGAGATATATAAGTAGTTATTCTATACATGGATGAGTGAGGGCACATCCGTATAAACCCATGTGCTCAGATGATTGACTTAATCATGCAATTGGATCAGTTGGATTTTGTTATGGATGGTGAGCTTAGCCAGGATTTGATTCTGCAATCACTCTTCCGTTCCTTCTCTTAGTTTATCATTAACTTCCATATAAACAAACTAAACATCAGTCTACCAAAGCTTCTCAATATGTTGAAGATAGATGAGAGCCATTTCAAGAGTGAAAAGGAATCTATTCTTGTGGTGGACATGCTTGCCAAAAAGAAGGCAAGCAAGAAGGGTTCAAAAGAAAAAAATGTGGAACCTTAAGGCTAGCATCACGAAGGAGAAGAAGATGAAAAATGTCTCCATCAAAGGTACCTATTTCTATTATGTAAAGAAGGGCATTGGAAGAGAAACTGCAAGATTTATCTTGCAGGCGTGAAGTAGCAGCAGGACGCAAAGGTTGCATCTACTATTGATTTGTATGTGATACAAAATAATTTATCATTAAGCTCTTCAACTTCAAATTTTTGGATATTGACACCGCCTGTGGTTCTCACTTATGCAGTGGTTGCAGAGACTATGGAGAATAAAAAAGCTGAATAAAGATGACTTTGAGCTGATCGACACTAGTGGAGAGTCCATCCAGGTCGAAGCTATAGGAACCTATTGTAGGGTTCGATGACTAGAGCAGAAGCACGAATTTCAAAGAATTTTTAATGAAATTCTAAAATCAACCATAATCTAGGACTTCCTTATTAAATTACAATCATGTATTATATAACATAGCATATCAAAATAGGCATAGAGGAATACCTGAATCACTAAATCCTAATCTCCAACAAAATTTCGGTAGAGGTTCGACAGGGGTTCCACCAGGTGCTCACATGTTCACCCTCCAATATTGATCTACATGGAGACTTGATCAAGCCTCTAATACCTTTGAACAATAGGTTTCTTGCATTGAATTCTTCTTCTAAAAACTCTTTTGGGCAGCATTTTCTTAAGGTTTGCTTCCTTCCTTCTAGCCTTTCTTTTTCCTTCCTTTCTTTTCTCCTTATTTTTCTTAATTTTCTTCCTAGACCCTTATCCTAAAGAAGACTTCTTGTCCTTATTAGGACCTTGTCTTAATAAGGGAAGGAAGAAAATAATTGGATAATAGGGAGAGTATGTAAGAAAGAAGAGATTAGGATGAATGATCTGACTCTCGATGCACACCCCTATTTATAGTATGCGTAAGGATGTCAATTTATTATTGCACACCCATTTCTTTGTCAGATCTCATGCCCATTTAGATAAGTCATGCCCTATTTAAATTATCATGACATGTTGAAACCTATGGGAATAGTTCCAAGAGTTGCTTCGTGCAGAAGGACTCTTCGAAATTATTTCTACGTTGTTTTTTTGATGTATCGTGATGCATTAATAGGAGGTCCCACTTATTGGATGGTTTGGATCTGATGAAGTGGCAATCTAATGGCCCTATAGTGGGCGCCAATCAGAAGAAGGTAGGTGTGGGATAAGAGAGAGTTCCAAACCACTAGGACTCTTGGTCCAAGTGGCACCAACAAGGGGAGGGATTTCATCTGTAGGAGCCTTTTGTGCCCATTATATCTGATGACCATGCTAACATAAAGTTACGTAGAAATAGAAGTGGATAAGTTTGAAGGAATGTGGTGCCAACCAACTACATGCACCATATGTCCTTGGCACAAGGAAGCTTGCTCATGCACCAAGAAAGAGACTCTCTGGCACATGGAATTTAGATATGAGGCACCTATCCCTTAGCCCAATTTGCCAAGGGTCAACCCACTTAAGAATCCAAATCATATTGGATTTAAATAGCCTACATAGGAACCAAATTCAAATTTGATTCGAATATAGAAGTTAGGGTTTGTAACACATGCTAGCATGTTCATCTTGCAAACATAATCAAATCCAATTTGACCCTTGATCAATTTTTTTTGTGTGTGATCCATTAGGTGCCACATCTAACCAATTTTGGTTAAATCAAGCTGATCCGATTGAACAATTAAAATTCTTTTTAATTGGTGATCGAATTAAACTCTTTAATTTGATCAAACTCACAAGACAAGATTGGCATCTAGCAATATATCATATCTATCTAGAAGATATAAAATTTTAGTAGAAATATCAAAAATATTCTTCAGTGGTAAGTTATCATACAATTCGATCTTTCATTCATCCTGCATTCCAAATATGACTCTGGATATAGAATCATGCCAAATCCAATATCATATTCATATTTCTCATAATCATATAATGATAATTTGATTAATATAATATTAAAAATTATTTCTAATAATTATTATGCTTTAATCAAAGACTTCTTGAATCATCATTCGATTGAAGCAAGTAGGATGTGAACTTCTCTTACTAGGAGTAATCGATTTATTGGGATATCAACTTACTCTGATATCGATTATTATAGAGTCTGACTAGAACATTACCATCTCAGGATCTTCTTGATATCACTTACATTGCACTCGATCACATGTGGATACCGCAAGAGAAAAAGAAGAATAAGAGATAAGAGAGCATACAATCAAGTACGTAGATTAAACCAAGGTCTATATTCATGGGACATGCAAACTTCACTATGAGAGATAAAAAATTAATAAATATAAGAAAAACTTACCACTCAATCCTTGTACAAGAGTCTCTCAATAAGAAGTCTCAAAATTCTTACAAAAGCTCTCTAAAATCTCTCAAAAAGCCTCTTAGTACCACTAGAACATCACCAGCTCTCCAATGCAATAAACTTCTTGGACTTGTTGGACTCTGTTCGTTATCCTAGATCTCATTTTGAACTTATTATGGATCGAATCTTGAGGTATTTTTTTTAAGATGATTTTTTATTTATTGAAAAATGTATCCTAAAATCAATAATCAGCTTGTTGATGGTTGTGCTATTTTATAAATATAAATAATTTATTAATAAATAAAATATTTATTTTAGTATTTTCATCATAAATCTACATCTTTTAATGAACTCCTATATTGTGATGAAGTCCTTAAGATTATTTAGATTCAATAAAGAGAGGATTTATCGATTAGTCCTTAAAACTATTCATGATCAAATCATACGTTGTTAAACAGGATGATAATGTTTATCGAGTATAGGTCGTTGTGTGTCATATAGATTAGTTGTCCTCTTAACTAAGGAGCGTGTAGATACTGGTATGGCATACAGATGAGATTAGGATTACATCGTTACTGAACGTGATCAACTATGGAGCATTCTACTATCAAGAATTACTCTGATGGGATATAGATATATGTATCTCATGGACCTGAGATCACTATAGTGGCTTGCAAGCAACTTACTGTGCTTTAGTGCCGGACTGCCTGAATTTTTAATTTAGTGATAAAAAATTTTTGGGTATAGTCAAGAACTTGCGAAGTCGGTGAGTCATCAAGATGGAATTGACCACTCCAAAGAGTTTGGAGATAATGCATCGCTGTCTTTCAATTTAGCAAAATCTTGGCTAGGATAATCAATGAGATGGATTTGATATTTTGAAATACAATGTGGATGACTTATTCCAGATTGATAGTTAAATCCTAAGTCATCCTATGAGCATTTATGATCAAGAGGATGAATTATACGAAAATCATATCTACATGGATTCTAAGAATATTGCTTTATACATTCGACCTATCCAGTCGTTGGGTACCATTGCTAAATGTCACTTTGATTGATATAGAAATTTATTTCTATGCTACTAGCTTAGATTTAAATCTATGGGGTTATACACATTAGAGATTTCGATCTGATCGGATGGTTGATCAACAATTAAGAATCATTTTAGAGTTAAACATTCAATATGATTGATGTTTGACCTAGTGCAAGTATTGTAGGAGGATCGATTAGCAATCAAATTACTAATTAACTTAGTTTGATGGAGCAATTGGACTAAGATCAAGTCTAATTGAATGATATTCAATTAGATTTGGTTTGGGCTTGATTGGATCAAGTCCAATTGGTTTATTGGATAAGTCAATTATAAGAAAAAATAATTTTTAGTTGAACTAGGACTTGAGTGCACCTAATTTCTAAATTAATTAAAAAAATTAAATTAAAATTAAATTAGAATTAATCTAATTTAATTAGGTTTCTAATTGGGCTAAGAATACTATTAATTAGATTGCATCAAGATCTATTTTAATTAGGCAAAAGATTTGGTTTGACTAGTCAAAGCATGTAGTCCTAGTTAAACTAGGACTCCTTCTTTGTGCCACTTTTCCTTTCTCCATGCCTTTTTCATGAATTTTCTCATGAAAAGTTTGATTTCTAAAAAGGTTCCATGCCTATCCTTGCTCCCATATCCCTCTTAGATGGTTTGTGATTTTGGATTTGATCAAAACTAAGAAGTAGTGATGATCTTGACTCTATTTGATAGAGTTTGGACAAAGCCAAAACTCTTATCCAATTAATCTAATTTTTTCCTAAATTTTTTATGAAAGAAAGAGGGTTTAATTATGCACCAAATATATGAAATCTATTCCAAAAAAAATTGAGGTGTTGACCAAGAGTTGGGTGCCTCAATCCTTGTCCTATTTGGACTCTCTATCTAGATATTTAACCTAGACAGGGACTCTTCTCTTACTCTCTAATTAAAGAAAGTTAAACCATGAAATTTTGAGAGGTTTTAGACCTGAGAGAGAGGACTTGGGCATAGAGACCTTGGGCATATTAGAGTTGAGGGTGTGTGATTTTGTAAAGGTACAAATTACAGTGCCTAGGTGAGAGAAAAGGGCCTAGAGAAGAAGGATCTTCTCTAGGATTTTTATTTCAGATTTTCTTCTACAAAGTTTTGAGAGAAGAATATGGAAAGAAGGCTTCTTCTAGATCCTTCCTTCTCCTCCTTTGATCCTTGAAGAGTTCAAGTCAATCGAAGAAGAAGATTCAGCATCAACCATCGATAAAGGATTAGCGCAAGGCTAGCACACTATGCTGATTTCTATATTGCTGGACATCAGATCATGATCAAAACTTCATGTGGATTTCTCATAGAGGCTAGATGCGTGTATGGCTTAAAGCGACATCCTTAGGCTCAGATCAGAAAGTGGACATCCAAATCCACGAAAAAGATGAGATTTGATTTTAATTGCCAACTAGATCAGATCTAGTTTTTCTTATTTGATGTTGATATGATCAACATTATTATTTTATATTTTATTTAATTTTTAAATTTATATGCATGCTTTAATCATATCATTAGATCCTAAATCTAGGATTTATTTGCATATTTCATAGATGATATATATAATAATTTAACATAAAAAGTATCATATCTTGATTATTTAATTTTAATTATTTAGTATTTGATACTTTTTATGTTCTTTTTTAGGAATAATTAATTATAAAGTCTTAATTGCAAACCAATAAAAAATGGCCTTCCAACACATATTGATGAAGCTCGGGTTCAAACTTAGGCCTGTTCTATGCACAACACGCGAAGATACATGGATGCGAAGAAGAGATCCATGGATAAAAGGGGAATATATATATATATATATATATATATATATATATAAAAGGAATAAATGGCTTGGGATGAGTTATTTGTTGGGTGGCTTGGGATCAGCTATTTGTTGGGTGGTTCACACGGAAAGAAAAGAAAAAGGTGGGCTCGTCAAGAGGAACTTTGGTCTTTCTTTTTTCCCTGGGAGTGTATGGCCTTAGATGTACGTGATGCTGGGAGAAAAACAAGGATATGCAGACCAAAAGAGGAAAGCACGCGCGCGTGTTTTGAAGCACGCAAGCTAAACTGTGAAGTGGTGCATGACTGGCACGGACACAAAAATGGAAAAAAAATCAAATGCGGCATTCAAGAAAAAAATGAAAAAAAAATTTTTAAAAATTTTCTTTAGCGGGAAAAATGGATTGAACAGGCAACTCTCCTTCTTGCCTTATATTTCGTTCCCTTCATCTCATCCATCCAAGTTTTTTTATCATTCTATCTCATCTATCTCATCTATCTACTTTTTTTAGAATGCATCTTTTCATTAGTCCCACATCTGAAATATACAAAACTTTTCTTCCTCCTTATATCTATAAATAAAGCTCAGTACAACTACCATTAAATATTACTCTCCACACCACAACTCCTATAGGAATCCATGTGATAGGTGGGAATACCCATCTAATAAAATTTTTATCTATCTTTTTTTTTCACTTTCTTCCATCCTTTAAACACACGAGAAGGAGAGTTAGCCAGAAAAAGGTCGGTCAGAAGAGATTTTTATGTTTTTATTTTTTTGTTTCAATTCCAAGTCCTGTTAATGGCTTGAAAGTTAAAAATTTTATTTTTATATTAGAAACTTTTATCAGTAATAAAAATTAGTTTCATTTTTCATTAATTTAATTTTTATTTTCAACAAATAGGATAGTTTAAATTCCTACAATTTAATTCCTATAATTTTTTAATTTCAGCACTAGAATAGTTTATTTCTATAATTCTTTAATTTTTATAATTTAAATTTTAGCAAGTAGTATAGAATTTAATTTTAAATAATTTTAAAGCTTCGATTTAAATCATGTCTAGCTAATCAATCCTCTGGCATCTGCGATGAAGCTAAACCATGATTAGAAGCCCTTTTTTAGGATTTCTTCTTTATTTTTATTTTTTTTTAGAGTTCTTCTTCCTTCAAGCTTCTTACCAAGAGACTTGATGGACTATCATTAGATTTCAATCCCTTATAGTTCATGCTTGATTCGGTATAAGAAGGGTAATAGGAGGAAGGCCTATAATTTTATTAATTTCTTTTTTCTTCTTTCTTATGAAAAACTTTGATGGATTATTGTTGGATTAGAGCCCCTTCATAGTTCATGCTTGGGTAACACAAGAGAAGTAGTTAAAAAGAGAGTTTTTTAATTAGGATGAATGCTTGTCCATGCATTATACCTTAATCATGGGACATCATAAGAGAAATCATAGAAAGTCTTTCTAAGTCATTGGTCTAGTAGATTCAAAAACCCTAGATTTTTAAATTATTATTCTCTGAAATTAATTTACTATTTAGTAGTAAGTAATAAACATTCTTCCAAATTCTTTGTAAAAGTTTGCCTGAGCAAGGGTTTAAACACAATTCAAACATAATTCCTCGTAGGATTGATCCATACTTGCTGGACGTGCTACTTTGCTCACCATGTGCTTGCGATTAATTTTAAGATGCAACAAATTTTTGGTGCCATTATCGAAGAATTGGCGTGTTTTAAATTATTTTTTAAATTTTTGTTTTTCATGCTCTTAGCTTAGTTTTAGTTTGACCTTTCTAACTTTCTTATCTTGGTTTATAAAAAATTGGTGAGTGTTGGAAATCAGATACATAATTTAACATTTTTCTTTTCCTTTAGTATACTAATTTAATCTTAGTTTATTATTAGTTTTTAATTAAAACTTGTTTGTTCTTATTGATTATGCATAAGCATATCTAAACTACTTTAAGGGCACAAACCTAAACAAGATAAGGTGGGGATTTCATCGTCCTTCTTTAGCCCACAAATAAGTTTTCTTATTTGCACTCATCCTAATCCTTGAATAAAATCAATTAGATGTTAGCCCTAGGAACATCTGAGCTCATTAGGATAAGGCATCCGAAAGAGTTGGTCTGGATCAGGATTGGCTAGTTGACCGGTGTCTAGGAAAGGGGTTCAGGGTAAGAGCCCAAAGAAAGGTGGTTCTTTAATTGGTTCTGTTCGCTTACTTAGCCAATCTAATTGGTGTTTAAGAAAAATAATGGGAAAACTCCCACTGATCTTATCCTTATCTGGCTAGTTGGCTAGTTGATTTTTGACTTGGAGGGCTCTAAGATGGCTTTGGCAGTTAGGGGTTATCTAGAATTAAGGTAACCTAGGATAGATATTTGCTTGACAAGTATTTGAAAAAAAATAAAAAAAATAAAAAAATCTTAACTAATTCTTCCTCTTCTCTCTTCTTTAACTTTTTTTTTAAAAAAATAATAAAAAATACTACATTTAATTTTAACCTTTATTAAAATCTAAAAAAACAAAAAAATAAAAAATCTATAAAACAAAGTGAATTCTCCACTTTCCTTGTGGAGAAGAATTTTGGGTCGACTAGTTAGAATTGACTCGTTTTTTGTGTTGAGCTTGAAAATTTCTAAAATTAAAGAAATCAATCAGCCCCAAATTTTTAAGAATTTATTTTATCCAGTTGGATCCATCCAGCCTTCTTGCATCAGGTTGCCCCAACCTACTGCAAATAATTTTGAAATTAAACCTCAACTGATTAATATGCTTCCAAAGTTTACTGGAATAGAGGATGCTTATATATTTATTAGAAAATTTGAAGAGGTTTGTGCAATCATGAGGCTGCAACAACTTTCTGAGGATGAGATCAAACTGAGACTAATCAATTTTGCCCTTAAGGATAACTCCAAAAAATGGCTATATAGCTTGTCAAATCAATCTATCATGACTTGGGAGGGTGAGTGTTCTTGAAAAAGTACTTTTTCCATCATGAGACAGCTAGAATTAGAAATAAGATAAATCAATTTTATTAACTAGCAGCGAATCATTCTGAAAGTATTTTGATCATTTTAAGAACCTCTTGATCCAATGCTCACACCATGGAATAAAGACTTGGAGGCTATGCCAAATAGTTTATGAGGGGCTAGAATCAAAATTCAAAACCATGCTAGAATCCATGTGCTAAGGTCAATTTATGTATAAAAAACTCAATGAGGCTTGGCAATTTCTAGAAGACCTAGTCGAGAAGAGTTTACAACGAAAAATGCATAGGAAACTAGAAAAATCAACATCTTCAAGAGGTAGAATGTACCAAGTTCAAACTTTTCTAGCCGTAGAGGCTAAAATTGCAACCCTAATACGTAGGTTGGAGGCCTTAGAACTACAGAGATCAGCCAGTGTGAACTATGTGTCTACACCCATGTGCAGTGGGTGCAGTACACCAAACTATATCCTTAAAGACTATCATCTCCTGATAAATCCAACAGAGAATGGGTGTGCACAGGTAAACACTACATACCAAAAACTAATGAACAATACTTATGCACCGATATATAACCCAGGATGGAGGAATCATCCAAACTTTTCATGGTTACAAGGCTCAAATTTAGGCAGTCCTAGCTTTAACCAGTTTAACCTAAGGTCCAACCCAACACTGAACAATGCATTAGGATTTAATAATGATCGAAAAAGGATCAGTACTCTAGAAAAGAGTTTAGAAGTTCTAGCAAAATCAACTATTGATACCAATGCCACATTGAATAACTTTAGGCAGACCATGAGCTAACTTTTGAATGCCAATACTCAAGCCATTGCCCGATTGGAAATGCAAGTAGGTTAGCTAGCCTCTACCATTAGTGTGAGAGAAAGGTAGGTTGCCTAGCCAACCTGAATCCAATCCTAGAGCCCAGAATGGTCCACGATCTCAACATGAAAACCAAGTCAACCAAATGAATGTAATTTATACTGTAAGATTGGGGAAACAAGTGAACAATTAGGTGGATATGCCTGATAGCCCAGAAGACTCAGCATCTGAGCCATCTTCTAAACAACCCACCTATCAGAATCAGTCTAAACAGCTTGAGTCATCAGCACTCGATGATTCATCAAACTTGTTCACAGGATCCACCAAGCTTATAGCTCCTTTTCCGGACCAACTAAGGTCCAATAAATAATTGAAACATAAAATGTTAGAGATATTTAAAATAGTCTAAATAAATATTTCTCTACTAGACATAATCCAGTAAGTATCGATCTATACTAAAATTCTAATGGACCTTTGCACCAAGAAGAGGACCACTAATGTACCCAAGAGAGCCTTTCTAGTAGCAAGTGTGAGTTTCTATTTATCAAATCAAGTGCCAATTAAGTACAAAGATCTAGGATCTTCTATAATTTTATGCACTATCGGAGAGACCAATATTGACAAAGCTTTATTAGACTTAGGGGCCAGCGTAAACATTTTGCCATACTTTGTATATAAGCAATTAGAGTTGGGAGAACAGAAATCTACAGGAATTACCTTGCAACTAGCGGATCAATCTTCTAGGGCCCCTAAAGGAGTGGTAGAGGATGTGTTAATTAAGGTTGACAATTTCATCTTTTCCATAGATTTTATCATTTTAGAGACTGAACCCATTTCAAATCCAAAAGACCATATCCTGATTATTTTAGGAAGATCATTTCTAGCGACTGCCAATGCCATAATTAACTATCAAAATGGACTCATGAAGATCTCGTTTGAAAATATGATTATTGAACTAAATGTTTTTAACCTAGAATAGGAATTAGACCAGCCCAATGAAGAAAATCTGATGCAAGAAGATATCTATGAACCCAATGATCTAAGCCATGAGGACATCAAAATTAATACTGAGTTGAACCAAGAATTTAAAAATAAAATTTGAATAATTATTAATCATAAGAATATTCGAATAGAACTAGAATCACCAAACAAACCAGTTATTGCAGAAACGCCACCACTAGATTGGAAGACACTTCCTGAACACCTAAAGTATGAATATCTAGGTCCATTAGAAAATCTACCAGTAACTATTAAATTAGACCTAGGTCCAATCTAGAAGATGTTAAAACTACTAAGAGAGATTCATGATAAAACTGGTTATGTGGAAGAAGACCATCTCTCTAAAATTAGTGGTGAAAAACCAGGTAAATATTTAATCCAGTATATGACCCAGGTTAAAATAACATTTGAAGATCCAAGTTAAGTCTGACTGAAGACTTTAAACTTAGTGTTTGTTGGAAGGCAACACAATTTCTTAGGAGTAGTTTTAATAAAAGTTTGGCTGAAGACTTTAAACTTAGCGCTCATGGAAGGCAATTCAGATTCTTGCATTTTAACTTCTCCTTTGAGTTTATTTAGGTCTTACTTCAGTAAAGTCAATGTCGAATAAGTTAGAGAAAAGAGCCAAAAAGAACATCTGAAGATACTTGCTGAATCAAGGACACATCAAATTAGGTATATTCTTTTCTTTTTATCTATTGCATTTTTGATCTTCCTTACCCCATTGAGGATAATGTAGAATAAGTTGGGGGGTAAGAGATAAACTTTGAACTTTGCTTTAAATCTTTATACTTACAAATTTATTGATATTCATATACCTGACTATACTTCAAACTCGAGTAACATTAGACATTTTAGCAGTATTTGATGCATACTTTAGATAAATTATGGAGTATCAAGAGACTGCATATTGATAAATTTTAATAGAAGGTTGAATCTAGAATAAAAATTAATTTTGAGCATTTTTAGCCTTTCCTATTAATATTTGAAGAGAGTTGACTTTTTATGGGTATAAGTGGTATATGTTGATACATATAGTTCCCTCAAAAAAAAAAAAGAAAAAAATATTGATTTTACACCGAGTAACCCAGTCTCGTTACCTAAGTAAGCAATGATATTTGCATAAAAAATTAGGCAATGTTAAATAATAATAATAATAAATCATATAGCCAAGTTTTAATTTATAGCCTATTTGACTTAAGTTAGTAAGTCTGAGGGATGTTTTATACCTAATGCCTTAAAGCCAACTGGTTTGGGAGTCATTGGCATCACACTCGCTATAAGGATTAAATAAAAAGTTTAAGTGGTTAAGGCATTACACGGACTGTATTTTTTTTTAAAAAATAAAGGAATGGATATGTGAATGCAAAACCACTAGCTCATCTTAGAGGTAGATGATCCAAGGATAAAGGTAGGAATGAGTCAAGAAAAGTTTTTATAAATTTTATATTCTTTACTCAACCATTCTATCGGATAGCCTTAATATCCCAATAACATGCTTTGATAATTTTCTAGGTAATCATCATTTACTTCTAAAACTATTAAATAAATACTCATGTCGAAGAAAGTCAATATTGTATATCAATATTTCTTTTACTCGATGACGAGTAAAATTTAAGTTGGAGGGTGTAATAAGTATAATAATTTAATATAAAAAATCTATATATCTTGATTATTTAATTTTAATTATTTAGTATTTGATACTTTTTATGTTTTTTTCAAGAATAATTAATTATAAAGTCTTAATCTCAAATCAATCAAAAATGGCCCTCCAACACATATTGATGAAGCTCGAGTTCAGATTCAAGTTTGTTTTGTGCACGACATGCGAAGATACATGGATGCAAAGAAGGAATCCAATGGATAATATATATATATATATATATATATATATATATATATATATATATATATATATATATATAAAAGAAATAAATGGTTTGGGATTGGGTGGTTCACACAAAAAGAAAAGAAAAAGGTGGGCTTGTGAGCATTAAAAGAGGAACTTTGGTCTTTCTTTTTTCCCGGGGGTGTATGGCCTTGGGTGTACGTGATGCTAGGAGAAAAACAAGGATACGCAAACCAAAAGAGGAAAGCAAGCGCTCGTGTTTTGGAGCACGCACGCTAAACTATGAAGTGGTGCTGTGAATGACTGGCACGGACACGAAAATGAAAAAAATCAAATGCGGCATCCAAGAAAAAAATGAAAAAAATAATTTTTAAAAAATTTCGTTAGAGAGAAAAAATTTGGATTAAATAGGCAACTCTCCTTTTTGCTTTATCTTTCATTCCCTTTATCTCATCCATCTAAGTTTCTTTATTATGCCATCTCATCCATCCATTTTTTTAGAATGAATTTTTTCATTAGCCTCACATTTGAAATATACAAAATTCTTCTTCCTCTTGACGCCTATAAACAAAGCCCAGTACCACTACCATCCAATATCACTCTTCACATCACAACTCTTGTAGGAACCCATGTGACAAGCAAAAATACTTATCCAAAAAATTTTTATTCATCTTTTTTTATTTTCTTCTATCCTTTCAAGAAGAGTTAGCCAGGAAAAGGTCGGCCAAGAGAGATTTTTTTATTTTCATTTTCTTATTTCAACTTCAAACCCTATTAATGACTTGGGAGTTAAAAGTCTTCTTTTTGTATTAGAAATTTTTATCAGCAATAAAAATTAGTTTCTTTTCTTATTAATTTAATTTTTATTTTTAGCAAATAGGATAGTTTAAATTCTTATAATTTAATTCTTGTAATTTTTAATTTCAGCACTAGGATAGTTTATTTTTGTAATTTTTTAATTTCTATAATTTAAATTCCAGCAAGTAGTATTGAATTTAATTTTAAATAATTTTAGAGCTTTGATTTAAATCATGTCTAGCTAAGCAATCCTCTAGGATTTACGATGAAGCTAAACCATGATTAGAAGCCCTCTTTTAGGATTTCTCCTTGGTTTTTATTCTTTTTAGAGTTCTTCTTCCTTCAAGCTTCTTGCCAAGAGATTTGATGGACTATCATTGGGTTTCAATCCTTTTATAGTTCATGCTTGATTCAGTGCAAGAAGGATAATAGAAAGAAAGTCTATAATTTTATTAATTTTTTTTCTCTTCTTTCTTATGAAAAACTTTGATAGATTATTGTTGGATTAGAGCTCCTTCATAGTCCATGCTTGGGTAACACAAGAGTAGTAGTTGAAAAGAGAGTTTCTTAATTAGGATGAATGCTTGTCCATGCATTGCACCTTAATCAACGGACATCATAAGAGAAATCATAGAAAGACTTTCAAGTCATTGGTCTAGTGGATTTAAAAGCTCTAGACCTTTAGATTATTATTCTCTAAAATTAATTTATTATTTAGTAGTAAGTAACAAATAATCTTTCAAACTCTTTATGAAAGCTCACTTGAGCAAAGGTTTGAATGCAATTCAAACACAATTTTCATGGGATCGATCCATACTCGTCGGACATGCTACTTTGCACACTATGTGGTTATGGTTAATTTTAAGATACAATAATAGATTAATTAGATTAATCTGTAGCTTTCACTATTTTGATTTTGAAAAAAATTTCAAAATATATGCTAGAAATCCTAGATTTTTTCAACAATTGGTATCATAGCCTAGATCTTTTTGATATAATTTTTTGCATATTTTAGATCTATTATTTAGATTAGATATAAATTATAATCTAACATTAAATCTAAAAATAAAAATTTTAGATCGCACGGACTGATCTTATAAGGTTGTCTTGCTATAAGGTTTATCTTTTACGGTGGAAAGGTTGTCCTAGTATGTGCTGATCTAAAATCCTAATCATAAAATTTTAAATTAGATCTAAAAAATTTTATGATTTAATTAAAAATATTTTAATCTAATTTTTATGATCATAAATATATTTGATCTAATTTAAGGTGATTTATGCTTGTTTAAAATTAAAATTATTTTAAATAGATGTACATAATCATGAATGTTGGGGGTAAAATAGCCCCCATCGAAGTTCGGTGGATTGTCTGACTTTGATATGGTGATATTTAGAGCAGTGATGTTTATGTCTGAGCTTTAGCTAAATTGCTTTCTTGTTCCACTAAAAGTCTATAAAGATGACCTTCAGCCCATGTGTACCAGACGAACATCTCAACGACAATCATTAGCTCTCTTCTAATGATTGTAGAACCTATTAAAGGCATGTTGAACTTCGACCTGACAAGCTCAAATAGTGAAAAGAGTTGCTCAAGATAGACAATAGAACTTCATCAAGTATCGAATCCTAGCACAGTCCAACCTTGCTTGGTGGCTGACCTTGGAGGTGGCCAGATTCCTTCACCATAAATAGCAAATCTCATCAATCTCATAAATCAAGGATCCCATCTAGCCAAATTTCTCTCCAGCCAAACTTCTCTACTCAGCTTTATGAATAACAGACCTTAGCATTTCTATACCAAGAGCCTCGACCAGATGAACTTGAGTCAACAAAAGGACTTCACAAACAACATAAGTTCAAGCTTCCCCTAGAGGGTATGACCATGGTCCTAATCAAAGAATCCATTATGGATATACTGATTGATTTTGATGATTTCAAAATATTGAGTATAAATGATACTAATCATGTATTTCAAGAATGCATGTACGTTTTTTCAGATGTTCAAATTAAAAAATTAATCCAAAAAAAGATCCACATAAAAATTACCAAGTCAAGAGCTTCAAGAAAATTGAATTGATAAAGATTCTTAAAGAAAGATAAAATCATAATTTCATCAAGTTAGAAGAAAATATATTTTGAAAGTCTCAAGAATAACTAAAATTTTTTTTTGATGTTTTGGAGGTAATTTCATATTTTTTCGATGTCAAATTTAGAAGAAAATCAAGTTTTAGCAAAAAGATCAACCCCTAGGTCATCCCCTTTTAAAATAGGCAGCTTGGCATGCTTTGGCATGTTGTTTTTGTATGACCTTACAAAAGAGTCGATCCATGGGTCGACCCCTAATGAAAGGGTCGACCTCTATTGCATAAAAAGAGAAGTTGAATTTTTGAGTACAGTCAAAGTACTGACACCTGAGCATAAGATGTCGACCTCAGATCACAAGATGTCGACTCTAGATTAAAAAGTGTCGGCCCCTGCAGTAAAAATGTCGACCCTAGATCAAAAGTGTCGATCCCTGTAGAAAAAGTGTCGATCCCTGTAGAAAAATTATCAACCCCAATGTCGGGATAGGCTGCAATGGCTAGTTTTTTGCATTTTTTCAATGGGCTCTTTTTATTCCAAATGGCTAGTTCAAGCCCTCCAATGGTTTAAACTCTCTCTCCAGCCATTGTTAAGACTATTTAAAGGTGGAGAATCAAAAAAAAAAGAAGAAAAGTGGATTGAAAGTAGAAATCATTCAAATTATGAGGTTTATTGAATATCTAAAGAAAAAGAAAAAAAAGAGAGAATTTTGTGCATCAAATTCAGAGAGCTTCCAAGTGTGATCATTCTCAGTCATTCAACCTTTCATACAAAGCTTCAAGAGTGATTTTTTACCCTCTCCATCAAACTTTAAAAAGAGTTTTTTTTCTTTTATTTTTGTGCTGAATTCTTATACTTGTCTTTTTATTTCTTTATAAGTTTCTTTGGAGAAAAAAACTTAGGATATAGGCTGATCCAAGCCGATAATTAGATGGTGTAAAGATTATGGTTGGTGCTTCTAGGTTAAAATCAATTGGGTTGATAGTGAATCTGAAAAACTATCGGTGTAGGATTATAGTTGGTGAGCCCAATAAAACCAACTGAATTTGTTTGTGATCGCGGATCAAAATAAATGCACTGTAATCTAGGGATTATAGTAGAACTTTCAAGAGGATAGCTTGGAGAGTGGACGTAGGAGCGGGTTGCTCTGAACCACTATAAAATCGTTATATATTTGTGTTGTGTTTCTTTCTTCACTGCTTTACACATCTTGCATGCTTTAAATTACTAATCACTTGCTGATTTGGTTTTACTTTTGCTTTAATTCATTCACATTTGATTCCGTTGTATATACTATCCAATTTTATTAACTTAATTAAGTTAAGGCACATACTTGTTTAGAGTTAATTTTGGCCAAATTATTATAAATCCAATTCACTCCCCCTCTTAGGTTGCTATCTCTGGGCAACAAGTGGTATCAGAGTAAGTGCTCTATTATTAATTATTGACCTAACCATCAAGAGCTAAAGATCTTGGCAATCTAAAATAGAATCTTTTTTTAATGAAGGCCATTTTATAGATAGACCTCCATTTTTAATGGCTTAAATTATACCTATTAAAAAATTAGGATGAAAATTTTTATATAAGCACATGACTATAGTCTATGGAGGATCATAGTTGATGGCTCATACACCTCCAAAGTATTAAAAGAACATGACAAAGAAATAATACAATTAAATGCTAAGGCCTTAAATATGCTTTATTGTTCATTAGATATAAATGAGTTCAATTTAATTTCTTCTTGTATTTTAGCAAAACAAGTTTGGAAGAAATTGAAAATGACTTTTGAGAGAGCCGATCAAAAAGAAGAACCAAGCTCCAAGAGGATAATCAAGCTTACCCCAGTATATGCCTCATGGCTTATGAAGATGAAAAGAAAAAGAAAAAGAAGAAACAAATGAAAAAGAAGGCATTGATAAAGGAGGAGCAAAGCAAAGAAGAGAATGAGAAAGAGGAGGAGGGTATAGCAAGTTGTTGTCTCATGGCTTAAAGTGATGAGGTATATCATGAACACTCCTCTAAATTTATTTTTAATAAACTATATGAAGCCTTCAATGAGTTTAGAAAATCTAACTTATCTTTGGCTGAAGAGAAAAATAAAATTTTGAATGAAAAAGAAGATCTATTGAAAAATATGAAAAATATAACCAAAGAAAATTTTTCTTTTTGAAACAAATAGAATATTTAACTAAGAAAAATGAGAATATAGTTAAATCTAAAAATTTCTTAGTTAAAGAAAAAGAAAGGTTTTTTAAAATCTGAAAAATCTCTGATTGAAGAAAATCTTAAGTTAAAAGAAGAACTTAATATATTAAAATTTTTTGCTAAAGAAAAGAGTAAATATGAAAAATCTCTTTTGGAAGAAAATATTAAATTAAAGAAATAAATTAAAAACTTGAAGTTTATGATTGAAAAGTTTATAATTGGATCTCAAAAGCTTCAAGTCATTTTAAATAATCAAAGAGCTATTTTTGACAAACATGAAATTGGTTATGATTCAGAAAAAAATAATGTTTAACAAAAATATGCTCAACAAAGCTTCAACTAAAAATTATTCAATTAAGTGCTTTAAATATAATAAAGTTGGTCATAAAATTTTTGAATATAATATTAAAAGAAATGGCCAAACTTGTATCAACTAAATTTGGGTTTCAAAAAAAATCATGAGCTCTAACCTCCATGGATTTAGGATGACTTGGGTACCAAAAACTAGTAAATGATTTTACAGGTATACGAAGGATCCAATGGAATGAAATAAGAAAATACTTATAGTTGGATGCCTTGGGAATAGACTTGGATGGATGATAATGTTGGTAAAATCTAAACTTTTTTTACATCATACCATCAATGTTTATTTGATTGATTCTATTTATTTTAATAATCTATCATTATGGTTTCATATTAAGTTTCCTTGCTTAAAATTCTTTTCATGTATTGGTAAGACTACTATAATTGATTTTGATGCTTGCAATGAGATAAATAATTTAATTTTAAAAGTTCAATATGCTCTCCTCCAAGTATCACATTTTGAATTAACATAAACTAAAATTATCTTAAAATTTAGCATGATATAATAGCTTCTCCATATCAATTTTGTAATTGATAAACTTAAATTAAAAGATGCTTAATTGGTATGAATATTTTTGAATTGCTCAATATACAAATAAAACTAAATTTTACATTCCTCCATAAAATGCTAAATTATTAAAATTTTAATAAAAATTAGCATGAAATAAGTACTTAAAGATAAGACAATAATTATAAAATTCAAAATGCTTGATGTATTAAGTTACACTGTATTTTAGGTTAACCCCTAAGGATTTGAAATCCTATAGTTAGATCAACTCATAAAGCAAATATCTAGATTTCTCTCATTTTAACCTCAATTGATTTTATCCTCCAACTTGAAGAATGCCTTTCATACTTGATATCAAATTGAATTTAAAATATGCTTTCATATTTTATTCATATTATTTTTAAGCAATAAATTTAAAAATTAGCTTTTCTTCAATCTTAAAGTGGTATCAAATCTCTAAAGAAACTCTTGATTTATTTTAACTCTATGGGTATCAAATTGGAGAAGATTCTTTCAAAGATGTGATCTTTTCTCTTCAAAATATTAGATATCCAGAATTGATTTATTTTTCATGTTTGATATTAAAAAGTTAATTTGCTATTTGAACATACAAGTAAAACTAAGTTTGACATTTTTCTATAAAATGCTAAATTATTAAAATTTTAATAAAAACTAGCATGAAATAAGTACTTAAGGATAAGACATTAATTATAAAATTTAAAATGCTTGATGTATTAAGTTGCATTGTATTTTAGGTTAATCCCTAAGGATTTGAAATCCTATAATTAGATCAACTCATAGAGTCAATATCTAGATTTCTCTCATTTTAACCTCAATCGATTTTATCCCCCAACTTGAAGAATGCCTTTCATACTTGGTATCAAATTGAATTTGAAATATGCTTTCATATTTTATTCATATTATTTTCAAGCAATAAATTTAAAAATTAGCTTTTCTTCAATCTTAAAGTGGTATCAAATCTCTGAAGAAACTCTTGATTTATTTCAACTCTATGGATATCAAATTGAAGAAGACCCTTTCAAAGATGTGATCTTTTCTCTTCAAAATATTAGATATCCAGAATTGATTTATTTTTCATATTTGATATTAAAAAGTTAGTTTGCTATTTGAACTGATTTTTAAAATAATCAATATCATAATTCTTATAATCGATATCAAATAGCCTACTCTTGCCTTAAATTTTTTTATTTTTTTAATAAAAAAATATTTTATCTCAAATCTGATTTTGCATAGCTTATATGACATTATTTGAGATAAATTTGAGAAGTTCATACCTTTTCTAAACCTAAATAACTTGTATTTCATAAGAAAAAGGGTGAAATGACCTTTCAAAGAATAATATGAAATATGTTCATATGACTTGAATGATTTGCTGATATCAATTCAAATTGATTTATCATTTTAAATTCTTAAAATTATTTAATTTAAATCAATATAGCATTATCATTTTAAAACTAAAATAATTGGTATTAATTTTTTTTTGAAAAATTGTAGTTTCAAAATATCAAGTATCAAGCTGAATTTGCAAATTTATTTTCTTAATCTTTAAGTGACATCAAATTTTTTAGTAAATCATTAATTGGTTTGAATTTTAGTTCTATTAATATCAAGTAGAACTTACTTTCAACGGATAAATTTAAAAATTTATTTACTCTAGTATTTTAGTAGTATCAAATTTTTAAGAAAAAAATTTGTTTGATCTGAGTTTTAGTTTAATTGGTATCAAGATAATTATTATTTAGTTTGAATTTCAAAAATCTTAGTATCAAAATTTTCATAATTGCTATTAATCAATACACCATTGCCTTGCACTCTAATGCGTTATCTTTTAGCAAAAAAAAAAGAAGAAAAGAGAATATCTTTATCTCAAATATAAGTTTGCATAGCTATAATTTTAATATGATATTATTTGAGATAAATTATAAATATTTGATATCTTTTCTAAACTTAATTTATTATATTACTTAAGAAAAGAAAGACCTAAATTTAAATAGAATATCTCTCTATGATTTATTTTGTATGATTTGTTGATATCATTTCAAATTAATTTATCAAGATAATTTGATCTGAATTTAAATTTATTCATCTTTTTTGATAAAAAACTTTAATGATTGATATCAAAAAGATCATTATTATCTTGTATTCTATTGCTTTATCTTTGACAAAAAAAAAAAAATTCTTGGTTATAATTTGGTTTGCCTGAATATATTTTTGATATTATATATTGAATAAATTATAAGATTGGTACCTTTATACTTCAAATTGGTTAATACTACTTAAGAAAAGGAAGAGATACTTTTCAAAATTTTTTTTTGATGATATATCCAAATTCTTCATTTTGAAAGGAGCTATTTATCTCAAAATTTTAAAGCTTAAAGCTATTCCTTAAACTAAATTTGAAAAGCATTTCTTTTTGAATTTATAGTTTTGAGAAAAAAATGTACTATTAAAATTATATTTTCTAAATGAGGGAGAAATATTTCTTAAACTCAATCTTATTTTGATTTTGGTTGAGTTGTGCTGAAAGAAATAACTTTTAAATTTAAAAAAAATCACTTATATTGCTTAAGTTGTTTATCTTTGATTTAAATATTTATATATTTTTTAATTTATCAATTTATACTTTGATTGATTTGATTGTGTCATCATTTCTAATGATCAATGAATATTTCAAAAATGGTTTACATTGATTGATCATTTTGATGTTGTCATGAGTGAAGACATCATGTTGTAAATATTCTATTTTAAAATCAATGAAAGTAAAATTTTATAAAAAATTTACTGTATCATAATTATGATTGATTATTTGATTGATAGTTGATTGTTTAAAATTCAATATGCTTACTTTAAATATATGCAATAGAGAAAGAAATCACTAAAGAAAATAATTTGATCTTAAAAGATAATTTAATTAAAAATATCTTTATTTATAAAAATAAGGAAGAGAATTCATTTAAAATAAATTAGTTACTAAATTTATATTAATTAATTATAAATATGGTATCAAATTAAAGATGCTTAACTTGAAAGAAAAAGGAGTAACAAAAATTGTAAAGCTTAAGTATGCAAATTTTAAAAAAATAAAAAGAGAAGATAATGCTAAAGAATGAATATGTATATTTCAATTTGATAATCTAAATTTAAAATATGCTTATTTTAAAAAGTAGGAGGAGAGATATTTTTTAATTTGATTTGATTGAAAATATTAATAGATTTATGATCTTAAATTCTCAATCAATTATCTTATTTTGAGCTTTATTATATTGATTTTAAACTTTCAATTAAATGCCTTATAGTCATCTTAATTTGTAGTTTCATATTTTTATTCAGTTTAATTTACTAGATTTAAAGTGCTATTGATTTAAAATAGTTTCAGACAAATAACTTTTTTTAATAATTAAAAATTACTTAAATTTGTAACATTAATATGCTGATTTTATATTTTGATTTGCATATTTATCCTTAAAAATTGATTGGAGTTAAATTCAATTAAAATTATATTCTTACTCCAATGCATGAATTTATAAATTTAATTTTAAAATTTATTTAAAAATTTAAATTTGATACTAAATTTTTGATATGCATTGCAAAATTTTTATGAATTATTTGTATTAAAGTAATTTTTACTCAAAGCAATAAATTTAAAAAAGTGACTATATTTGCTTTGATAATATTTATTTTACTTTGCTCGATACATTTTCGATACATATCATTTTCATACTTAATTGGCTAAAATTTTTTAAGAAAAAAGATTGAATATTAAAGTACATATTATGCTTAATTTCATGATCAAATCTTTTTAAAAGCTCTATTCCTCTTAAAGCTTCAAAGTGCATAATTGAAAATCTGATTAAAAAGTTATATTCATTCAAAAAAGGGGAGAGCCTTTAATATTTGACTTCAAGCTAATTTTTGAAAAGAAAGAAATATTTCTTCAAAGGTAAATGGATAAATTTAAATTGGTCTTCTTAATTGGATACATCTCTAAATTGATACAATTCTTATATCTTGTTAATTTTGATGATAATTTTTCATCCTTTCTATGAGCTTTTTGATGTTGTCGAAAAGGAGGAGAGGTATATTAAGTATATGTTGAAAGAATTAATACTTAAGAAACTCAATGAATTTCATCAAGTGCAATCTTAATACTCATTGATATAAATTATGTGAAATATTATTTGGAGCTTTTATGAAGTGTACATTTATATTTGTATACATTCTTACTTCATATTTTATACTAGCCAGTTAGTTGAAACATATTAATTTTATTTTTGTGCATATACTCAAAATTTTGTCATCATCAAAAAGGAAGAGATTGTTGACCTACTAATTGATTTTGATGATTTCAAAATATTGAGTATAAATGATAATAAACATATGTTTCAAGAATATATGTAGGTCTTTTTAGATATTCAAATTGAAGAAATTAATTCAAAAAAAATTTACACAAAAATCACCAAGTCAAGAGCTTCAAGAAAATTGAATTGATAAAGATCCTTGAAGAAGGGCAAAATCATAATTTCATCAAGTTAGAAGAAAATATGTTTCGAAAGTCTCAAGAGCAGCTAAAGAAAAATTTTAATCTTTTTGAGGTAATTTCATATTTTTTGGATGTCAAATTTGAAAGAAAATCAAATTTTAGTAAAAGGATCAACCCTAGGATCGACCCCAAGCTCATCTTCTTTTGAAATGGACAGCTTGACATGCTTTGGCACGTTGTTTTTGTATGGCCTCATAAAAAGGTCGATCCATTGGTCGAACCCTAGTGAAAGGATTGATCTCTGTTGCATAAAAATAGAAAATAGAAGCTAAATTTTTGAGTGCAGTCCAAGTGCTGACACCTAAGCATAAGGTGTCGACCCTAGATCATAAGATGTCTAGGGGTCGACCCCTAGGTCGACCTTTATTGCATAAAAATAGAAAATAGAAGTTGAATTTTTGAGTGCAGTCCAAGTGTCGATGCTAGATCATAAGGTGTCGATCCCAAATTATAAGGTGTCGACCTCAGATCAAAAAGTATCGATCCCTGTAGACAAAGTATCGATCCCAGATAAAAAAATGTCAATCCCTGAAGAAAAGTATCGATGCCAATGTCAGGACAGGCTATAATGGCTAGTTTTCTGCATTTTTTCAACGATCCCTTTTCATTCCAAATGACTAGTTCAAGCCCTCGAACAGTCCAAACTCTTTCTCCAGCCATTGTAAAGACTATTTAAAGATGGAGAATCAAAAGAAAAAGGAGGAAAGTGGATTGAAAATAGAAATCATTCAAATTATGAGGTTTATTGAATATCTAAAGAAAAAGAGAGAAAAAAGAGGACTTTGTGCATCAAATTTAGAGAGCTTCCAAGTGTGATCATCCTCAGTCATTCAAGCTTCATCTCAACCTTTAAAGGAGAGAATACAAAGCTTCAAGAGCCATTTTTCAGTCTCTCCATCAAACTTCAAAAAGAGTTCTTTTTCTTTTGTTTTTGTGCTGAATTATTATACTTGTATTTTTGTTTCTTTACAAGTTTCTTTGGAGGAAGAAACTTGGGATATAGGCTAGTCCAAGCCGGTAATTAGATGGTGTAAAGGTTATGATTGGTGCTTCTAGGTTAAAATCAATTGGGTTGATAGTAAACTCGAAAAACTATCGATATAGGATTGTGGTTGGTGAGCCCGACAAAACTAACTCGATTTATTTATGATTTTGGGTCAAAACAAATGCATTGTAATATAAAAATTATAGTAAAACTTTCAAGAGGATAGCTTGAAGAGTGGACGTAGGAGCAGGTTGCTCCGAACCACTATAAAATCTTTGTATATTTGTGTTGTATTTCTATCCTCACTGCTTTACATATCTTGTATGCTTTAAATTACTAATAACTTGCTGATTTGGTTTTACTCTTGCTTAAGTTCATTCACATTTGATTCTGTTGCATATACTATTCAATTTTATTAAACTGAATTAAGTTAAGTAAGGTATATACTTGTTCAGAGTTAATTTTGATCAAATTTTTATAAACCAAATTCATCCTCCCTCTTAGGTTGCTATCTCTGGGCAACATCCATCGTCCTTTCCAACCTTCAGCTCCCTAGAATAATGTTGATATCCACCTTTAGCCGAGCTTATGGTCGGTCGAACTTTTGAAAGTAGTTAGAATAACACCAGCAAGAAGCTTTGAGTCTTAATATTCACCCATCTTAACCCCTAGTCAATCTCAGATCTCTATCATCCGACCGAATTCCTTCAAAAAAGTTTGACCGCAGTCCTCATTAAAGATCTTACCATCCCCTCTCTGGCCTTTAGTCCAAATGCTAATAGTTGCTTTCAACCAACCTTGAAGGTGGTCGAACTCTTGAAAGCTATCGAAAACAATCTTAGTAGAATCCAATCGCAAGTCCACCATTAGCTACTTGGAAACCGACCTTCAAGCTTGGCTAATCAGACTTCAAATTTTTCATCCAAATATGAATAGCCTACTACTAGGCATAGATGCCTCCAACCTCTCATTCAAACTCCAATAAATGAAATCCAACCATCTATAAGTCATGATAAATGATAGCCCACTCTCTATAACAAACTCTTAGTGGCCTAAACGACATATTGACATTCTATTATGGTTGTCACTATCATTCCATTACGAGCTCTGCCTATAAAAGAAACCCTCCCGATACGTCTTCTTCTCTAAGCTCTCCTCTCTGCTCTAATTTTTTTTGAGTATTCTATTCTTATTGGCTAGAAAACTAACTTGATCATTGGAGGGTCCTATCGGAGCCATCCACCTCTGGTTTGGACTTTATCTTCTAGGTCTCATTGGCAACCCCATCTCCTCTAGCTCCTGCAAACTTCAACATCCAACCATTTTTTGCACTAACAGGATTGGCGCTAGAGGAAGAGACTCTGAGCCCTTGTTCTTAAAGGAGTATCTAGTCAAGTTCATCTCCTTCTTCTCTTCTCCAACTCTTTAACTCTTTATCCTCTAATCTTTGTCATGTTCTAGCAAGATGCTACACAGGAAAGCTCTTTCTCGGTGATCTACTATCTCTGCCATTAGATCCAACTAGGAACCAACAAATCTGCCTGCTTCGACCTTATCACTGGCACCTCAACCTCCTCTACAAGCAGCCATAATGGATCTAGAGTAGTTTAACTTTCTCATGCAGCAAGTTAGGGGCCTCACTGAAGTAGTTAGGCTATATAGCAGGCTCTGGCACTAGCTCAACTAGAGAGACCATTGTTGGAGCACCGGGATCTAGCACAAGAAAGGCCCATCTGGGCAAGTCGGTCGGTAACCCCTAAAAAAGGAAAGTAGAGAGCGGAGAGCCCTTATTTGGATCATGATTCCACCCTTGGAAGGTCTCTACTTTTGTTTAGCTAGCCACCCTTTGATATCCATGATTGAGATGATATTCTCGATTAGAAGCTCCAAGAAATAAAATAGCAGATTAAGGAACTCCAGCATGTGGCCCCTACTTGCAATGACGACATCTGCACCGACCCTCTATTCTTTGTCCAGATCGTGCAAGAGTCCATCTTGCCAAACTTCAAGCTTTTCCAATTTGAGAGTTAAGATGGGACCTTGGACCCCATCGACCATCTTGAAGCCTTTCGAATGATGATGCTACTCTATGGTGTGCCGGACATCATTTTATGTAGCTTTCCCGTCTACACTGAAAGGAGTAGCAAGAAACTAGAACTCGAGCCTCAAACTAGGTACCATTTACTTTTTTTATCAAATGAGCCACTAGTTTGTGGCTCATTTTGTCAGCAACCAGTGTCAGAGATGAGGTTTGGACTCTCTTATCCATATTAAGTAGAAAGAAGGAAAGTCCATTCGAGCTTACGTCAACCATTTCAACACTGCTGCATTGGAGGTCTGATCTTCTCTTTTTCTTGAAAAAGAAGTACCTCCAAAACTTCACTGACATACTAGCTTGGGCTGAAGGTTATGCCCGAGCTGAGGAGGCTTTCAAATTGAAGGTTGATGAGGCTGTAGGAGAGCAGCAGGTGGATGAATCTAGCAAGCCCATAATTATTGAGAATGTTGGAAAATGTATCCTAAAGCCAATCATCTAGGTTATAGATGGTTAAGCTAAATATAATTTATACTTAAATTTTAATTGAATATTCTAGTAATTTCATCACTTTGTGCATCTTTCTGTAATAAACTCTCTGCGATGAAGTTCTTAGGACTATTTAGACTTGACAAAGGAGGATTTTTTATTTAGTCATTAGAACTATTTAGACTCGACAAAGAAGAATTTATCATTTAGTTCTTAAACTGATCGTGACCAAATGATTCGTTATTACCTAGGACGACAATGTAAATCAAGAGTAGGTCGTTGTGTGCCATAAGTGTTGGTTGTCCTCTTAACTAAGAAGCATTGGCATATAGGTAAAATATAGGGGTACATTTTACTAATTATGATCCAACTGTGGAGCTCTCTTGTGCCAAGATTGCTCGTGAAGGATATGGGTATATGTGTCCCTTAGATCTGAGATCACCATGGTGACTTGTAAGCAACTTACTGTACTTAGGTATTGAACTACCTGAATTTCTAATTCAGTAATAGAAGACTACTGGGTGCAGTTAAGTACTTAATTTATCGATACATGAGTCAACATGGGATTGACCCCTCCAAGTGTTAGAGCAAGTACATTACTGTATTTCAATTTAGCAAATCTACGGCTGGGGTAGTCCATATGATGGATGCTGAATTTTAAAATACAATGTGGTTGAATTTTTAGGATTGGCAGTTAACCCTAGATCATCCTATGAGCATCGTGGTCAAGGAAATGAATTATACAAAAATCATATGCAACAAGTTCATCGATGCTGCATTACAATTTTTAACCTATCCAGACATTAGATACTATTGCTAGATGGTCACATCGATTAATACAGAAAATTAGTTCTTGTGCTATCGGCTTAGGATTCGAACCTATAGGGTCATACATAATAGGAGTTCCTACCTAATCTGATGGTTGATCAAAGGGTTCCACTGGATTGAGACTCTATTATTATTAGAAGCTTAATTTAATTGAGCGATAAAAAATTGATCAAGTCTAATTGAATTTGATTTAATTAAGTTTGATCAGATCAGATCATGTGATAATCTAATCGCTTAGGGAGATGGACCCTGATTTGATCAGAGGTTGGACTCGATTAATTTTTAATTTGATTAAAAATTAATTAAGTTGAATTAAAGCCTAATATGATTGGGTTTATCCTAATTTTAATTGGTCAAGATAAATTGGTTTGGATGAAACCAATTTGATCGAATTCAAAGCTAGTTTGAATTCCTATCTCTCCGTGCCATTAACCTTTGACCCATTTTTTTCTCTATGCACATTGTGAATGTGTGTGCGATTTCTCCACACCAGAAGAAAGCTGTGTGCCTCCTCTTATCTACCTTTGATCTGGTCCAAGCATTGGATCAGATCAGATTGAGAGCAAGTTGAATTTTGAATTCAACTTGTGTTGGTTAGTTTGATTGAAACTTTCTAACTCCATCTCATCCTCATTTCCATGCCTAAAGCTCTCTTTCTCTCACACATTTTTGTGCATTCTAGGTATGGGTGCACAGAAGGAGAGTCCATCTGCACATCAACCTCTTAGAATTTATGCTGGAATGGATTAGGAGTCCTCTTGAATTTTGAGTTTAAGATATTGGTTGAAACAAGTTCAACCAAACTTATCCTCCCACGCATAGACACCTTTGAAAATGAATTTTCTAGGCATGTGAAAAATAAGGATCTATGTGAGAAATCAGATGAGAGGCCTTGGGTGTGCATGAGGTATTGAATGATTTCTATGAGATGGAAATCAAAGAAGGGAGCTACCTTCTAGGCGTGAGATTTTTTCCATAGAGAGAAAGGGATCAAGGTTCTAAAGGATAAGCGCTGAATCATAGAGTGAGGACTCTAGATTTGGATAGAGAGTTTAAGTGCTAGATCTCCACTCGCTATCACTACCATCTCATCTTTCTCCATTGCATCTTTTGATTTTTGGAGCATCTGGAAGATTAGGAGCAGTTTGTCAATTGGATCAATGAAGGTTGGTTGTCAAAGGCCCTGGAGAGGAGCTAGCACTCCGAAAGGGCTGATCAAGACCAAAGGCTCCATGTGGAATGACCATAGAGGTAGATACATGTGCGGCTATAGCGCAACATGGGAGCAATTTTTTGATGGATCCAGATTGCGGTGATCATCTATCCACACACAGATACTATGCTCTGAATATAGATCGATCAGCAAATATGATTTGCTAATTGATTATATTTTATTTTTTTAATGCATATTAACATGTCAAAGATCTTGAGTAGGATTTTATGATTAGATCATAGCATGTGTAAAATTAATGTAGATTAATTTTGCTTCTACTGCTACATATTTTGAAAAAATTTTGAAAAGCATGCTCAGAACCTTGCTAGATTTTTTACAGATGGTATCAGAGCAATAGGTTACTTGATATATTTTTATGTAAATTAGAAAGATTTAATATGTAACACAATGATCGTATGGACTGTAGGTTGTCCTGCCGTAAGATTTATCCCTTACAGTGGAGAGATTATCTGGTACATTACGATTTATAACATTGATCATAAAATTTTAGATATGATTTAATAAATTTTTATGATATGTTTTGAATTTGTTTTAATCTAAATTTCATCATGAATTAGTATTTAGATTAGATCTAAATATTTCATGATTTTTATGTAATGTACATAGGTTTAGATTAAACATGAACAAAATCTTATGAAGATTCTGTTCGTTGGTCGAGCCGACTGTCTTAGGAATCGAGCCAGCTCGACCAGCATGCCAGCTTGAAATGGTCTCTGGACTGCTGCTCCAGCTAGCTTGATCATGAACCGAGCTAGCTCGATTTTTACTCAGGCTGGCTGGAATTGGATTCGAGCCAGCTCGACTGAAAGTCGCCCTTCTGAACTTTTGCTCAAGCCGCTGTCTCAGAAATCTAGCTGACTTGGCCAGCTCAATGAAAGATTAGGTTTCTAGTTTTTTTGCTCGAGTTGGTTGTCTCAGGGACCGAGTTAAGCTTGGCTTCTACTCGGGCTGGCTTGGATCCCCATCCAAGCCAGCTCAATCGAGAAGTTAGCTAAAGCTATTTAATGGCTATTTTTGATTAAACAAATCTACAACTAGTGCTTGCTTGTGAAATAAGCTGATCCATTTTTGAAATGAGTCAACCTATTTAGTGAAATAATGCTAGGTTGTAAAGAATCTTTCAAAAATTAAAAATTATTTTCAAAATGCCAAACCCTAACCCATCAGCTCAAAATTTAATTAAAAGAATTAAGTATTATCTAGTAGGGTCTAGAATTGTGAATTAAAGATCCTAAGATAAATTCATAATTCTGTGGATTAAAGGGTTAGATGAATTAGGTCTATTAATTGGGTTAGACCTAAGGTTAGTTAAAGAATGGATTAATCTAGTGTAGTTGATCAAATCTAACCAAGTGTTGACTTATATTAGGTTAAGGATACTTTAGACTCAACTTCAATAGTTGTAGTTGAATGAGTTCATGTCTTTAATAAGACCAAGATGGACTTAATTCATGGCTAAGTGGTCTAGTCTATAATTACTAGGTTGATCTGATTAAACCTAATTAACCGATTGGTATCTATGGTAAGTATGGTAGTTTAGATCAGTGATTTTTAATTGGGAGCTACTCGCACTGATTTGATCTTTGATAAGTTAATGGCAAATCCCTTCCACTGATTTTACTTATCTAGCCAACTTGGTCGATTAGAATTTGATTAGATCACTTAGTAATTCAAGCTAACCTATGTCACTAGGAATTAGTTTGACTGATTTCGATTCAGTAAGACTGAATTAGGTGCCTATGGACCTAAATTGATCATAGTCCTAACCTATTGACTTAGTGAAGTTAGTGGAAGGATTTTTGGTGAAGTCAGTAGGAGAAATATGATCCGTATCCTTTCTATCTCAAATCATAAGTAAATTAAATCCTCTAAATTATTAGGTCCTTAAAATGATAAGGTTATGGGGATAATTGAGTCAAAGCCTCCCATTAAGGTGAATAGTAATGAGTCCAATTTTCTAGTTGGACATTGGAGGTGCCTTACACCTGATGTTTATTTGGATATTGAAATCACTATACATCATATGATGATTAGGTCGCACTCTCTTAATGATGATCAGGTTAGCCAGAGCTTTTCTCGGGCTTGGTTATCATTGGTTTGATGCACTGAAGTCAATCATGTTAATGGTTGGACTTAACCAGATCTTTTTAGTAGAGGCCATAGCCTACTAAATTGGCTTCTGGGGCAAAATCTAATTACTGAAAATTATTTGGAGAAATAATTGATTATGAACCTACCTATAGATGCACATGTGTTACTCACTAAGAAATTAGTGTAATTCATTGAATTGGAGGTAGAGGATATCAATTTGTTTAAAAATAGTGGGAGGATCTTTATACTAAAGTTTAAGTCTTTAAAGTTAATTAATTCAAGTACTAATAAGGTTTCATATTTTTTCTTTCAGATAAATAGAATGGCTAGTGTAAGTTCACTCCGTTCACTGTTGGACAGTGGTAAGCATTTAGGACCTAAAAACAAGGAGTCTAGTGTTGACCCTAATCAGGTAGACCCGAAGAGGAATTATCCTCTTGATCTAAATAGGCTGAATAGGAAAAATTAGCAAGTGGTTGCTGACCAAGGCTGTTATATGATGAAATCATACAATTTCTCCATATGTGATACATCTACCTGGGTATTATATACCAAAAGTCTGATTCATATATGCAATTCATTGCATGGACTTTAAATTGATAGAAAGTTTGAGGATGGCGATAGATTTCTTAATGTTGAGGATGGAAGTAAAGTTTCAGTCATGGCATTAGAAACTCGAGCTATTTTTTAAAAATAATAATATTATTTTAAATGATTGTCACTATTGTTCATCTTTTATGATGAACATAATATTTATTGGGCTTTTGGCCTAAGATGATTATTATTTATCAATAAAAGAAAATTATTATGATATCATTATGAATGGTATTATAGTAATGCAAGGATAATTAAGAAATAATATTTATATTTTATCACAGCCTATTAGTATAATGTACACATCTAATAAATGCTCAAAACTAGATTATGTCTTCGATGCCCATCTTTAGCACTATAGGCTCGGTCATATAAATAAGAATAAGATTAACTGGTTAGTCAAGGAGCGTATCCTTGATATCGATGATTGTGAATCATTGAAAACCTACGAATCTTGCCTTCTTGATAAGATGACCAAATCACCTTTTATAGAAAAATGTAAACGAGCCCCTAATCTTCTAGATCTAGTACATATTGATGTATGTGGACCTATGAGCACATATGCTAGAGGTGGGTTCTACTACTTCATTACATTTACTAACGACCTATCTAGGTATGGGTACATCTATCTTATAAAGAGTAAATTCGATTCGTTTGAAATATTCAAATGATATCGAAATAAGATAGAAAAATAATTTGAGAAGAGTATTAAAACTCTTTGATCTAATCAAGAATGTGAATACCTTTCCAATAAGTTTTTGACATATCTAGGAGAGAATGGGATTCTCTCGTAATGGACCCCTCTTGGAACACCATGGCATAATGGTCTGAAAGAAGAAATCGAATCCTGTTGGATATAGTTTAGTCCATGATGGGGTTTGCGAGTCTGCTGATTTTTTTCTAGGGTTATACACTTGAAACTAGTTATTTTGTTTTGAACAATGTTTCGAGTAAGTTTATTGCAAAGACTCCATATGAGATATGGATTGGGCGTAGGCCGACACTCTCTCACCTTAGGGTTTGGGGATGTTCGACTTATGTGAAATATTTACAGCCAGAAAAGCTTGGACTTAGGTTTGATAAATGCTTGTTTATAGGGTACCCTAAGAAAACTAGGGATTATTACTTCTACCTTGCTAAAGAGCAAAAGATGTTCATTAGTAATAGGATAGTCTTTTTGAAAAAGAAGTTTCTTATGGAAGAAATAGCTGCTTCTAATATTGAGCTTGGTGAAGTTTGATAGGTGAAAGAACCAACACATTCTAATGAACCTACAGAACTGGATTTGATAAGGTCAAACCCAGAGTCCATTGTAGAGGCACCCTTAAGGAGATTCGATAGAGTACCACATCAATCGGATAGATACTATGATTTCTTGGTCCAGGATGGTGATCTAATTGAACTCGATTAAAATGATAAGTGGTTGGAAGCCATGAAGTCCGAAATAAAATCCATGAAAGTCAACAGTATATGGACACTGATTGATCCACCTGAAGGGATAAAATCCATTAGGTATAAGTGGATTTTTAAAAGAAAAAAGAATGCAGATAGGAAGGTGGAGACCTATAAGGCCTGTTTGGTTGCTAAGAAATATCATCAGTATTATGGTATTGACTATGATGAGATGTTTTCTCTAGTGGCAATGCTCAAGTCCATTCGGATTATGCTTGCGATAGTAGCATACCTAGACTATGAGTCTGACAAATGGATGTAAAGATGGCTTTTCTTAATGGAGAGCTGGATAAAGAGGTGTATATGATATAGTTTAAGGGGTTCATACCCATAGATGAGTCCAAGATGTGCAGGCTTCAGAGATTTATTTATGAATTGAAGCAAGCATCTCGAAGTTAGAACATGCATTTTGATAAGATGATTAGAACATATAGCTTCGTTAAGAATGAAGAGAAATCCTGCATGTATAAATAGGCTAATGGTTCTGTAGTTGTGTTTCTTATACTATATATGGATGATATTCTCTTAATTATGAATGACATCCCTATATTATAGGAAATAAAGGTTTGGTTATTGTCACAATTCTTCATGAAGGACTTGGGAGAAGCTTCCTACATCCTAGGGATGAAGATCTATAGGGATAGATCTAAAAGATTGCTTGAATTATTTTAGTTCACGTACATTGATACCATGCTGAAGAGGTTCAGCATGGAGAATTTCTAGAAAGGCTATCTTTCGATAGGTTATGAAATTTCTCCCTTGAAGAGGGATTGTCCGACAACTCCTCAAGAGAGAGAGCAAATGAGCAGAATACCATATACTTTAGTAGTGAGTTCTATTATGTACGCCATGATATGTACAAGACCAGATGTGGCATACTTACTAGGGGTAGTGAGTAGATAAGTGAGAATTACGAGAAAGTTGTAAAGATAATCCTAAAGTATTTGAGAAATACTAAAGACCAGTGGCTTATCTATGGAGATGCTGACTTGAAACTTATGGATTATACTGATTCTAGTTTCTAGTCAGATCACGATGATAGTAAGAGTATGTTAGATTATATATTTATCCTGAATGGTGGAGCGGTTTGCTAGAAGAGTTCCAAGCAACACACTATGGCCGATTCTATGTGCAAGATGGAGTATGTCATGGCATCCGATGCTACGAAGGAAGCTGTGTGGCTGTGAAAGTTCTTCGACTAGCTGGGAGTGGCACCCTCCTTGGATGGTCCGGTTCTGCTTTATTGTGACAGCACTGGAGCCATAGCTTAAATGAAGGAGCCAAAGGCACATTAGTGCACCAAACACATTCTGCATCGCTACCATCTTATATGAGAAATCGTAGAGTGAGGTGATGTTGAGTTTTTGAAGATTGACAAAAAGAAGAATGTGGCCGACCTATTTACTAAAGCTCTTAGAATCAAAGAATTCAATAATCATAAATGGAAGATGGGTATTTGATACTATTCTAAGTGGCTTTAGTCTAAGTGAAAGTTGTTGAAAAATGTATCCTAAAGCCAATCATCTAGATTATAGATGATTGAGCTAAATATAATTTATACTTGAATTTTAATTGAATATTCTGGCAATTTCATCACTTTATGCATCTTTCTGTAATGAACTCTCTATGATGAAGTCCTTAAGACTATTTAGACTCGACAAAAGAGGATTTGTCGTTTAGTCCTTAAACTGATTGCGATCAAATGATTCGTTGTTATCTAGGATGACAATGTTAATCAAGAGTAGATCATTGTGTGCCATAAGTGTTGGTTGTTTTCTTAACCAAGAAGTATGGTGATATTGTTATGGCATGTAGGTGAAATGTAGGGATATATTTTACTTATTGTGATGTAACTACGGAGCTCTCTTCTACCAAGATTGCTCATAAAGGATATGGGCATATGTGTCCCTTAGACCTGAGATCACCATGGTGACTTGCAAGCAACTCATTGTACTTAGGTATAGGACTACTTGAATTTCTAATTTAGTGATAAAAGGCTACTGGGTGTAGTCAAGTACTTGACTTATCGATGCATGAGTCAAGATTTGATTGACCTCTCCAAGTGTTGGAGCAAGTGCATCGCTATATTTTAATTTAGCAAATCCTTGATTGGGATAGTCCATATGATGGATGCTGAATTTTGAAATATAATATGGATGAATTTTTTAGGATTGGTAGTTAATCCTAAATCATCCTATGAGCATCATCGTCAAGGGGATGAATTATATGGTAACCATATGCCACAGGTTTGTTGATGTTGCATTATAATTTTTGATCTATTCGAACGTCGAGTTTCATTGCTAGATGGTCACATCGATTGGTACAAAAAATTAGTTCTTATACTACCAGCTTAGGATTCGAATCTATGGGATCACACACAATAGGAGTTCCTACCTAATCTGATGGTTAATCAAAGGATTCCATTAGATTAGGACTCCATTATTATTAGAGGATTAATTAGCTATTAGATTGCTGATTAGCTCAATTTGATTGAGCAATGAGAAATTGATCAAGTCTAATTGAATTGATCAAGTCTAATTGAATTTGATTCAATTAAGTTTGACCTCATCAGATCATGTGATGATCTAATCACTTAGGGAGATGGACCCTGATTTGATTAGGGGTTGGACTCAATTAATTTTTAATTTGATTAAAAATTAATTAAGTTGGATTGAAGTCTAATATGATTGGGTTTATCCTAATTTTAATTGGTCAAGACAAACTGGTTTGGATGAAACCAATTTGATCGAATTCAAAGCTAGTTTGAATTCCTATGTCCCTGCGCCATTGACCTTTGACCCATTTTTTTTCTCTACGCACATTATGAATGTGCATGGGATTTCTCCATGCCAGAAGAAAGTTGTGCACCTCCTCTTATCTACCTTTGACTTGGTCCAAGCATTGGATTAGATCAGATTGAGAGCAAGTTGAATTTTGAATTCAACTTGTGTTGGTTAGTTTGATTGAAACTTTCCAACTCCGTCTCATCCTCATCTCCATGCCTAAAGCTCTCTTTCTCTCACACATTTTTGTGCATTCTAGGTATGGACACATAGAAGGAGAGTCCTTTTACATGTCAACCTCTTGGAATTTGAGCTGGAATGGATTAGGAGTCCTCTTGAATTTTGAATTCAAGAAATTGGTTAAAACAAGTTCAACCAAACCTATCCTTATCCTCCCATGCATAGACACCTTTGAAAATGGATTTTCTAGGTGTGTGAAAAAAAAGGATCTATGTAAAAAATTAGATGAGAGGCCTTGGGTGTGCGTGAGGTATTGAAGGACTTCTGTGAGACAGAAATCAGAGAAGGGCGCTACCTTCTGGGTGTGAGGTTTTTTTTGTAGAGAGAAAGGGATCAAGGTTCTAAAGGGTGAGCATTGAATCCTAGAGTGGGGACTCTAGATTTGGGTGGAGAGTTTGAGTGCTAGATCACCACCAACTTTCACCACCAACTCATCTTCCTCCATTGCATCTTCTAATTTCTAGAGAGTCTAGAAGATCAGGAGTAGTTCATCGATTGGATTGATGAAGGTTGGCTGTCGAAGGCCCCAGAGATGAGCTAGCACTCCGAAGGGACTGATCAGAATCAGGAGCTCTATGTAGACTCACCTAGAGGTCGGATACATGTGTGGCTGCAGTGTGACATGGGAGTGATTTTTTGATGGATCTAGATTATGGTGATCTACCTGCACATAGGTACTATGCTCTGAACATAGATCGGTCAGCAAATGTGATTTGCTAATCGATTACATTTTATTTTTCTAATGCATATTGACATATCAAAGATCTTGAGTAGGATTTTATGATTAGATCATAGCATGCATAAAATTAATGTAGATTAATTTTGCTTTTGTTGCTACATATTTTGAAAAAGTTTCGAAAAGCATGCTCAAAACTCTGCTAGGTTTCCTATAGAGAGGCCAAGTGAAGCTTGGCCATGTTCTAGTATCCCTCTAGAATTATAGAGGGCTCGAGCTCCTCGAACTCGTTGGCCAAGAAGCTTGGACTAGAGGGCACGATCAGGAGAGAGATCGTGATGATCGACTCTATCATAATTTATTAAATTTTATCTAATTGTATTTATATTTAATAGATTTATAATTATTTAGTTTAAAGTAAATATTTGTGCATGGACTGTATGAGGTTGTCCGCTGTAAGCTTATCCTTATAGTAAATAGGTTTCTGTACGTGCTGATCTAAAATATTGATCATAAAATTTTTAAATTAGATCTAAAAATTTTATGATCTAATTAAAAATATTTAATCTATTTTAATCTTCTTAAATAGTTAGATTTGATCTAGGAAATTTATGATTGATTATTATTGAAACTATTTTAATTACATGAACCTATTTGATTAGATCTAAGTAGATTCATGTTATGTTACTTGCATTGATTTGAATCAAACATGCAGCATGTGGTTGACAGAACCATGTTGTAAAATATATTTATAAATATGAAAACTATTTTTGGAAAGCCAAACCCCACCCTCAGCCCAAAACTTAATTAAAATTAAGAAGTTTTGATTAGTGTTCTAAGATTATAAAGTGAAGGATTCCTATGATACGAATCATAACACATGGGTATGGGCTTAGTGGGGATTAGGTCCATTAAATGGGTTAACCGTAGGGGTTAGAATAAAGAACGGACTTAATTA
>QRFJ01001583.1:223533-259724 GCA_006176705.1 Cocos nucifera
ATCATAGCATGCATAAAATTAATGTAGATTAATTTTGCTTTTGTTGCTACATATTTTGAAAAAGTTTCGAAAAGCATGCTCAAAACTCTGCTAGGTTTCCTATAGAGAGGCCAAGTGAAGCTTGGCCATGTTCTAGTATCCCTCTAGAATTATAGAGGGCTCGAGCTCCTCGAACTCGTTGGCCAAGAAGCTTGGACTAGAGGGCACGATGGAACTCCCCCCTAGAAGATTTCATAACTACTCTTTCTTGAATGCTCTAAAGACTCAAGTACTGATGAAAATAAAGTAGTTGCTGAGGTCGGAGAAAATGTAGACTCATCCTAGCAAGCGCAACCCCAATAAATTCTACCTTTACCATCATGACTACAGTCACAATACTGAATAATGCATTCAGCTCCAAGATGAGATCGAGGAGCTTATCTAATGAGGCCGGTTGGACCGCTTTTTTGCAACATCGATCGAAAAGGAAGGAAGATCAGCTAAGGGCACTGCCATAGTTGGAGCCAGTTTGGAGGGATGGACCATAAGGAGATTGTTCCCCACTCGGGATCATCAACACCATTGCTAAAGAACATCGGTAGGAAGAGGCCAGTGGATCAGTAGAGCTAGCAAAGAGGTAGAGGATTGAAGAACTCATCACTTTTGTGGAAGAAGATGCACAAAGAGTTCAATTTCCGCATAATGATGCGGTTGTAGTTATTTTGAATATTGCTGATTATGATATATGCTGCATTTTGATTGATAATAGAAGCTTTGCTAATATTTTATTTTATGATACTTTCTCTAAAATATCTATACCTGATAGTCGAATGGAACCAATAAGCTTCCTATTAGTGGGATTCATTGGTGATACTGTATCGATTGAAGAAATAATTATTTTATCACTTATGGCGGATCAATATCCAATGCAATCTAGAGCTCAAGTTAATTTTCTAGTAGTGGAAGCTCTTTCCACCTATAATACAATCCTCGACCGACTTGGACTGAATGCAGTTGGGGCTATAGTATCAATCTATTATTTAAAGATGAAGTTTCTGATAGGATATGAAGTTAGAGAAGTCAAAGGAGATCAAGCCCTGGCACAATAGTGCTACACAATTGCTCTACAAAGGGGAAAGCAACTAGATCCTTGCCCGGGGGATGGACTTGATGCTCGTGATGATTTAATAGAAGAATGTGGGGAACCCATTGACGATCTTATTGTAGTCTCTTTAAATGATGGGCATGAGGACTATATAGTTCAAATTGACTCCAATGTGCAAGAGGAGGTTAAAAAGTAGCTT
The DNA here is from genome assembly GCA_006176705.1 of Cocos nucifera. NCBI lineage: Eukaryota > Viridiplantae > Streptophyta > Magnoliopsida > Arecales > Arecaceae > Cocos > Cocos nucifera. The sequence continues at coordinate 224,817 of QRFJ01001583.1, forward strand.
GTCACTTTTCTGTGGTAGAATGCTGATATTTTTGCTTGGGTTCTTGTAGATATGTCTGGAGTTAATGCAGAAGTAATGGGACATCGTCTGGTTGTTGATCTGAAATGTTGACCCATGAAGCAAAAAAAGTGCAGCTTTGCACCAGAATGGTAGAAGGTCATTGCGGATGGGCCAAGTTCATCCAGAGGTGCCTTACTCGGACTGGATTGCAAATGTGATCCTTGTCAGGAAGGTGAATGACAAATGGAGGATATATATATATAGACTTCATAGATTTAAACAAGGTCTATCCAAAATATAGCTATCCCTGATCCAAAATTGATCAACTAATGGATGCAACTTCGGACCACGAGCTCCTCAGTTTTATGGATGCCTTCTCTGGCTATAACCAAATCCAAATGGCACCAGAAGATGAGGAGAAAACTGCTTTTATTACTGACCGTGTTCTTTATTATTATAGGGTCATGTTCTTTGGGCTCAAGAATGTAGGTGCAATATATTAGTGCTTAGTGAATAAAATTTTTAAGAAGTAGATTGATCGTAATATGGAGGTTTTGAAGAAAAAACTGCTTTTTCCTATCATTGGATTGGTTTGATGTGACTAGATCTATAGAAAATATTTCAAAAATTTTTCTATAAAGTCTAATTAGATCAGAGAATTTTTCAACCTAATTTTAATGATCCAATATTAAAAATTAAAATTAAAATTAAAATGAAAACATCTGATGTTGCCTTTATGGTAAATTGCCTTTATCCTTTTAATGATTTGTAGAAGCTTTGGGTTCTGGATCAAGCCATACATGTGCCTGACCTCTACCAGAGTCCACTCAGACTAAATTTGGAAGTGCTCTCTTTCTAGATCTGATTGCCAAAAATTAGATCTAAATCTAATTTTGTATAGTCTTTGAATCAACTGATGAAGGTAGTGTGCTCATCTCATGAACGTCATCTCTTTCCTTGAAACCTTTGTGCCAATTCCTTTTGACCTTCTCTTGGAAACTTGGCCCAACCTTTGGGCATGTAGAAGAAGAAGAGGAGGGGTGTGGAGAAAGAGGGGATGGCAACAAGTGGGGGCTTGGGGCATAGAGCAAAGACCATATGAAACCCTAGGGTGCAGGGTCTCTTAAATAGAGCCCTATGCCATCTCAGTGTTCCAATCAATCAAGCAACCAATTACTTGATTTGTTTTTTATTTCTTGACAAATTTTTCATACCACCTCACATCAGATTTGCCACCCCAAATATTTCATATAATGCCATACAAAATAGGTAGGGAGAAGGAAAGGAAGTTTGGTGCATGATGGAATCTTCCTTCTCTCTTAGAGTTTGATCTCTATCAAAATTCTTTGACTGGTCAAATCTAAAATTTGACCTAGTCAAAACCTATCCACTTAAAGCACACACCTAGGAGGACGTGCACCCTCTCCATGCCATACCAAAAAGTGGAGGCATGCACCCCTAGAAAATCTCTAGGGTCATGCACCCTTGATCCCTTCTTTCTTATCATAGGGTCAACCTTTGACCCTGGTGTGCGATAGAAAAGGCAGGTGACCAAAAATGATAGATAATAAAAAATGGTAGATAATATCCTAAAATCATCTGATGAATTTAGATAACACTATTCTGACCTGGACAAGTTTCAGTCAGGTTTCGGTTGATCTCTCTCACAACAACAATTTAGAGAATTGACTAAATCTAATCAATTGTTGTCTTAGATTAGGTCAAGGATTCTCTAGATCAATTGCAATAGTTGTAGTTGGTCAAGTCTGTTTTTAACAAAACTCAAGATGGACTTGATTCTTGGCTACATAGTCTAGCACGAACTGTTAGGTTGATTCAATTGAAACTAATTAAATCAGTTGATATCTAAGGTAAATCAGACCAATGGTTTTTAATTGACAGCTCGCTTACCTGACTATTTTTGATGGTGTCTAAGGCAAGCCTGGCAGACCCTTCCATTGATCAAACTTACCTGGCCTCTTAGTGAGATTATATTTTGACCAGATCGCTTAACTATTCGAGCTGACCCATGTTAGCTAGGTAAATCAGTTTGACTGATTTAGGTGCTCCTAGACCAGTCTATTAATGATCTTCCTTAAGTTGACTTGGTGAAGTTAGTGGGAGGATCATGATAAGCTGGTTAATCTAACCTACTCGCTTTTATAAATTAAATCCTCTAAAATTATTAGGTCCCTAAAATAAAATAGTTATATGATAAATAGATCATAGCCTCCTATTAAAGTGGATGATAGTGAGTCCATCAGTTGGATAATCATTGGAGGCCAAAGGCATGGTGCTTATCGTTTGATGGAATTATCATTCATTATATGATCTCTTAGATACAACTTTCTAAATGGTGGTTAGGTGGGCCAACCAAAGTTGGGCCTGATCATTCATTGGTTGGATGGGCCAAGTATGGTCATGTTAATGGTTGGACCTAATTGGATCCTTTTCTGAGAAGGCTAAAGCCAACTGATCAAGGCCTGAGGCAAAATTTAATTATTAAAAGTTATTTAAAGAAATAATTGATTATAAACCTATCCTTAGATGTACATGGGTGGGCCAACCAAAGTTGGGCTCATGTACAGTCTATATAGATTTTAGTACCTACTAAGGAATTCGAATAATTCCTCGAATTGGAGGTAGAGATTATCAATTCAAATAAAATAGTGAGAGAAATCTTTTGATTAAAGTCCAAATATTTAGGTTTAATAAATCAATTACTAATTAAATTTTGATTTTTCTTTATGCAGACATGGCCACTTTCTCATCGCTCTGATCATTGTTAGAAAATGATAAGTTAGTGGGATTCAACTTCGGTAGCTGGTATCGAAAGTTGAAGATTGTCCTGGAGCATGAACAAATCTTATATGTGCTGATGGATTATGCACCTAAGGAGCCAGCTGCCAATGCACGTGAAACAGTCAGAGTCACTTATCAGAAGTGGCTCAGTGATCGAACCATGGTGCACTACATTATGCTGGCTATGATGAGTGATGAGTTCAATCATAGGCTTGAGATAGCTCAGTCAAATGAAATGCTCCATGTGTTGGAGGATTCTTTTGGCACACCCGATGACGTTGAGAGGCATAAGACTAGTTGCACCATCTTTAACACCAGAATGTGGGACGGAGTCTCTGTTACTAATCATGTACTGTATATGATCGAGCTGATAGAGTGCTTGAGCAAACTCGTTTTTTTCTTACATGAACAACTTGGGAAAGATGCAATACTGAACTCGCTACCAAAGTCCTATCTCCCTTTTCTTACTCATTACAGAATGACAAAGCCTGAAGTAAACTACCATGGCTTATTGGGATTACTTCAGAACTTTAAGAAGGATCACCAGCTCCATAAAGAGTCGGTGAACTTAGTGGGAGGTTCATTTTCTGATTCTCAACCCTTTAGAAAAGTAAAGAAGAACAAGAAGAAGAAAATAAAGAAGGTGCAAGTTTAGGCTGGGACATCAGTGTAGGGCTAGATCAGGAAGATCAAGCTCGATAAGAGTCATGCTGAATGCTTTTTTTGCAAGAAGCGGAGGCACTGGAAGAGGAACTATCCTCAGTACATTGCCTTCCTGGATTCGAACAGCTAGAGAAAGAAACAAGTGTTGTTGGGCAAGGTATTTATATGATAACTTCTTGCAATTTCTCTATTTGTGATATTACTGACTGGGTATTGGATACCGATAGCCCTTACCATATTTACAATTCATTGCAAGAATTGCAAGTCAGTAGAAGATTCGAGCAAGGTACGAGATTCCTAAATGTTGGAGATGGAAGATCAGTTGTAGTTCTAGCTTTAGAAATTTTGAAACTTATATTTGAATCTCATTCCATTATTCTTAGTGATTGTCATTTCTATTCTAGTTTTTTTTTAAATATCATTTCTGTAGGCCTTTTGGCCATCAGCAATTATGAAATTTCAATAAAGAAATGAGTTTATAATGTCATTGTGAATGGTGTTACTGCTTTCTATAGACAATCGAACAATGGTGTATATATGTTATCACAACCTATTAATACAGTCTATTCTACTGGCAAGCATTCTAGATTAGATAGTATATCAGATATCTACTTATGGCACTGTAGGCTAGATCATATAAACAAAAATAAGATAAACAGGTTGACTCAAGAGGAAATCCTCAAAGTCAACGATTGTGAATCACTTTCAACCTATGAGTCCTATCTTCTTTGTAAAATGACCAAGTCATCTTTTACTGAAAAAGGTAAGAGAGCCAATGAGCTCTTAGGTCTAGTACATACAGATGTATGTGGAACAATGAGCATAAGTGCCAGAGGTGGATATGTCTACTTCATCACTTTCATAGATGATCTATCCAGATATAGATATGTCTATCTGATGAAACATAAATCAGATTCTTTTAAAATGTTCAGATGATTCAGAAGTGAAGTAGAAAAATAAATTAGAAAGAGTATTAAAACTCTTCAATCTGACTGAGGAGGAGAATACCTTTTTGATGAGTTTCTCATATATTTAGGAGAGAATGGAATTTTCTTTCAATGGACTCTTCCTGGAACACCACAGCATAATGGTGTGTTTGAAAGGAGGAATTGGACTTTGTTAGACATGGTCTAATCCAAGATGGGATTTGCCAGCTTGTTGATATCCTTCTGGGGATATGCACTTGAATCGGCTTGTCATCTATTAAATAGGATTTGAAGTAAGTCTATAGTTAAAACCCCATATGAGATATGGATAGGGCGTAAACCAGCACTTTCACATCTTAGGGTTTGGGGCTGCCTGACTTATGTCAAATGGTTGGTTACAGACAAACTTGGATCTAAGTCTGACAAGTGTACATTCATAGGATACCCAAAAGAGATTAAAGGATACTATTTCTACCATGCTGATGAACAAAAGATATTCGTCAGCCTTAGGGCAACCTTTTTGGAAAAAAAGTTTCTTGGTGAAGGAACTATTTCCTCTAAGATTGAACTTGATGAAGTTCAATAGGTAGAAAGTCCAAAATAGAATATTGAACCTAAGTCGGATTTGATCAGATCAGATCTAAAGCCTAGTAAACCCACACCATTAAGGCGATCCAGTAAAGTACCGTGCCATTCAGACAGATACTATGGATTCTTGGTCCAGGATGGTGATCTCATCAAACTCGATGAGAACGATGAGAATTCGATCACTTATATGGATGCGATGCAGAGATCCAACTTTGAGAAATGGCTAGAAGCCATGAGATCTGAAATGGATTCATTAAGGTCAATGATGTATGGATATTAGTTTACCTATCTGAAGGGGTTAAATCCATTTGGTGTAAATAGATTTTCAAAAGAAAGAGGGGCATAGACAGAAAGATGGAGACCTATATAGCTCATCTGATTGCCAAGGAGTATCATCAATATTATGGTATTGACTATGATGAAATGTTCTCTCCTGTGGTAATGCTCAAGTCCATTCGGATTATGCTTGCCATTGCTGCCCATCTGGACTATGAGATCTGACAGATGGATGTGAAGATAGCTTTCCTAAATGGAGAGCTGATCAAAGAGGTGTATATGATATTACCTGAAGGGTTCACATCCATAGATCAGTCTAAAGTGTGCAAGTTTCAGAGATCCATTTATGGATTGAAGCAGGTATCTCGGAGTTGGAACATGCATTTTGATAAAGTGATCAAAACATATGGCTTCATTAAGAATGGAGAAGAACCCTACATTTACAAATGAGCAAATGGTCCAGTAGTGATATTTCTTATTTTGTACGTGGATGATATTCTCTTAATCGAAAATGATATCCCTGCACTACAAGGAATAAAAGTCTGGTTGTCATCACAGTTCTCCATGAAGGACTTGGGTGAAGTATCCTACATCCTAGGGATGAAGATCTATAGGGATAGATCTAAAAGAATGCTTGGTATATCTCAATCCACATACATAAAAATTATGCTGAAGAGGTTCAGCATGGAGAATTCCAAAAAGGGCTCTCTCCTGATTAGCAAAAAAATTTCTCTCTAAGGAGAATTGTCCAACAACTCTTGAAGAGGGAGAGTGTATGAGTAGAATCCCATATGCTTCGATAGTGGGGTCGATTATGTATGCAATGACATGTACGAGACCAGACCTTGCATACTCATTAGGAGTGGTGAGTAGATACCAGTCTAACCCTAGAGAAAATCACTGGAAGGTGGTTAAAACCATCCTTAAGTATTTGAGAAATACTAAGGACCAATGATTGGTTTATGGTGAGTTAGATCTAAAGCTTGTGGAGTTTACAAACTCCAACTTTTAATCTAACCATGATGATAGTAAAGTGTATCAGGATATATCTTTATCCTAAATGGTGGAGCCATCTGCTGAAAAAATTTCAAGCAGCATATAGTGGCTGACTTTATTTGCGAAGAAGACTACATGGCAGCATCAGATGCAGCAAAGAAAGCTATGTGGCTAAAAAAATTCATCATCAAGCTCGGAATAGCACCCTCCATTGATGGTCCAGTATCGCTCTACTGCGATAGCACTGGTGCCATAGCTCAAGCAAAGAAACCGAAGGCACACCAGTGAACAAAGCATATTCTGTGCGGCTTCCATTTGGTCCATGAGATCGTGGATCATGGTGATGTCGATCTTTATAAGATCGATGAAAAGAAGAACCTAGTCGACCCCTTCACTAAAGCCCTAGCAATCAAGAAGTTCGACAACCATAAGTCGAAGATGGGTATAAGATACTCTGTCGAGTTGCTTTAGGACATGTGGGAGTTGTTGAAAATTATGTCCCAAAGCCAATCATTAGCCTATTAATGATTGAGCTATTTTATAATTATAATTAATTTATTAATTAATAAAAATATTTTGGCATCTTTTTCATCATAAGTTTACATATTCTAATGAACTCCATTATTGTGATGAAGTCCTTAGGACTATTTTATTTCAATAAAGAGAGGATTTATCGATTAGTCCTTAAATTTATTCACGACTAAATGATTGACTATTAATTAGGACAACAACGTCTATAGAGTTTAGGTCGCTATATGCTATATAGGTTGGTTATCCTCTTAACCAAGAAGTGTGGAGATACTGGTTTGGCATATAGATGAGATGTATGGGTACATCATCATTGAACATGACCAACTCCAGAGTATTCTACTATCGAGAATATCTCTGATGGGATATAGATATAAGTATCCCTTAGACCTAAGATCACCTCAGTGACTTGCAAGCAACTCACTGTGCTTTGGTACCAGACTAACTGAATTTCTAATTCAGTAATGAAAAGCTTCTGGGCACAGTCAAGTACTTGTGAAGTCGGAGTGTGATCAATATGGAATTGACCACTCCAAGAGTTGGAGAAGAATGTATCATTGTATTTTAATATAGCAAAACTATGGCCAGGATAATCCATCAAATGGATTTGATATTTTGAAATACAAAGTGGACAACCTGATCAAAGTTGATAGTTGAACTTTGAGGTATCTTATGAGCATTGTGGTCAAAGGGATGAATTATATAAAAATTATATGCGCATGGATTCTAAGGATGGTGTTCTACACTTTCGACCTATTCGACCATTGAGTATCATTACTAGATGGTCACTTCGATTGATATAAAAATTTATTTCTATGCTACCGACTTAGGTTTGGACCTATGAGGTCACATACATTAGAGCTTATAATCTAATCAAATGGTTGATCAATGATTAAGAATCATTCTAGGGTTAAACAATCAATATGATTGGTATTTAACCTAGTGAAAGTGTTATAGGAGGATCAATTAGCAATTGGATTACTAACTGACTTAATTTGATTAAGCCAATAGGCTGAGATTAAGTCTAATTAAATATAATTTAATTAGATTTATTTTGAACTTAATTGGATTAAGTCCAATTGATTTATTGGATAAGCCAAGTACAAGAAAGAACTAGTCTAGTCTAACTAGGACTCGGATTAACCCAATTTCTAATTTGATTAAAAAATAAATAAAAATTAAATCTAATTTAATATAATTTAATTAATTTCTTAAATAGTTTAGGGCATTATTTAATTAGATTGGTTTAATCTTGATTTTATTTGGTTAAAAGATCTTGTTTGACCAAGTCAAAATAGGAGTCCTAGTGCCCTATCACTTACGCCACTTATTCCTCTTGCCCCATACCCTTTTTGTTTTATTTCTTACATGAAAATTCTCCACTCCCATGGCTTCTCACATCCTCTTTCTCTCCTTCTTTTCTCATAAGGCATTTTGTTGGATGACCAAGTCAAAGGAGGAGTTAGTTTTGCTTAGGATTCTATGAGATAGAATCCTTGTTGACCAAAACACCTTCCCTTGAGTGCCATCCCTCTCTTTTAATTAATTCTTCTCTTATTCTATGAAAATAATCTCCTTTTTTGTATACCCTTCCTTTCTGGTCCATGCCAATAATTATGGAGGAGAAGCTCAAGAGTTGGGCACCCTAACAACTTCCCATGTTTGGATATTCTTACTCTAGAATTTTGATCTAACTTGGACTCTTCTTTTTCTCTATTTATTGGATGAATTTTATTCTAATTTTTCATAAAATATAGAGCTTTGGGAGAGGTTTGGGGTGTGTAATAATCAGAGGAAGAAGGTCCTTGGGCGTGGGGGTTCCATAGGCACCAAACTAGATATCTAGGTGAGAGAAAAGAGAAGAAGTAGAGGGTCTTCTTCTAGGACTATTTTATTTTCAATCTTTCCTCCTTTTTTTGAGTTTTTTCTAAGAGGGTCTCAGATTAGTAAACTCTTATCTTTCTTCTCATATTTTAGAGAGTCTAAATTTTGAAAAAAAGAGCATCAAATCGATCATCGAAGAAGGATCAGCACAGTACTAGCATGCTGTGCTGATTTTCTGCATCGAACTTTAGATCAGAGATCGTAGGTTCGTATGGACGACTCCTAGAGGTTGGATGTGTGTGCGGCTCGTGACTTCATCTTCAAGCTCAGATCAGTAAGTTAGAATATCTAACTTGCTCAGGTAATAGATCTAATCTATTAACTTCATACCTGCATTTGATGTAGTGTAGATCTAGGTTGATTTGTTCAACCTTTTATTTTCTAATTTTATTTTAATTTTTGATTTAATATCATATCTTGATCATATAATAGATTTGAGATCTAGATATTTACATATTTATTTAAATAAATATTTAATTTATTTAAGTTTTTCACTGCAAGATCTTGAAAAAATTTTCAAGATCTACCTATGAAATTCTAGATCTGGTTCCTTCAGCCATATCTCATATGGTGTGGTAGGAATAGTTTTAGAGAAAATTCTATTCAGTAAGTAAATTAAGGTCATTAGACTTTGTCCTCAAAGAAAATCAGAGAGGTTTGTGAAGCTCATCATGGATCGGACCATATCTAATAGGTAATTTCTTCATTCTGAAATTTCATTGAGTTAAGGTGTTTCAGGTGGAGTCCATTGAGAGACTATGCCATTTTTCTTAAGATAGTCTAAAAATTCTTGACTAAGGTATTTAGCTTCTCGATTTGATCAAAGAACCTTAATGAATTTTCTAGTTTACTTTTTTTACTTCATATCTAAATTTTTTGAACTTTTCAAAAGCTTCAGACTTATATCGTATCAAATACACATATTCGTACCTAGATAGATCATCGATAAAGGTTATGAAGTAGACACAGTTGCCTTTGATCGGCACATCAAATGGACCGCACACATCCATATGTACCAGGGTAAGAAGGTTTGTGGTCCTTTCCCCATGTCCTACAAAAAAAAGTTTGATCACTTTGCTATGAAGGCATGATTCATAAATCAGATATGACTCAGAAGTCAATGAACTTAATAGCCCAAATTTCTTCAATTTGTTAATCCTATCCTCTGCTATATGACCTAGTCTAAGATGCCATAGATACTTATTATTTAGACTATTCCTAGGTTGCTTTAGTCCTATGGCATTCACGTTTTACTCGATATTTAACACAAATACATCAATATGCAACTGATAGAGACCATTAATAAAGAATCCACTTACAATTTTATTTTTTTCAAAATGAATAGTACAATGGTCCTTAAGAAAGTTAATAACATAACCTTTATGTGCTAAATAAGAAACAAAAATCAAATTTCTGCTTGCTGTAGGAACAGAATAACAGTCCCTAAGAATCAAATCTAAACTAAATGATAGTCGAAGAGGATAGTGTTAGATGTGTGCCTTAAAAATTAGATTGACTAAACACTTATAATACACTTCTAAGGATAATTTAATAATTTTGATTATAAATTAATAAAAAAATTATTCTCTATCATAGTGTGTATTTAAAGTGTCTATGATACATCCTTTAAGTTAATTGTAATGATAATTCATATTTTCAAGAGTTGAAAATTTGAGACACGAATTTTCATAATTAACTCATAAATAGCTTCCGACCATAAGATCATCACGAGGATGGTGATCGATCCAGAAGATTGGTGTATGATTACTTTTTAGGATAGATGTGTCTTGAGTCTACGGTGTGAAGACACCAAAGCAAGAGTATAGGTACTCGTTAGAGAACGAGGGCACTGAGCATAACCACCTCAAGCAGTCATAAGAAAGTCTACCTTCTCATCGATGACTGACTCGATGCTGTAGTGGTGTGTCTGATTCTTTAACCTGAGATGCATCGATAGTTCACCTTGAGGGTATTATAGTTTGACTACACCATAACTTGATCTCCTAGCCATTCGAAATCCTAAGGTGTATATTGGCTATAGCATATTCATTATAGAAATTGGATTGCATCAATAGGAGATCTATTTACCTTGGTAGATGAGAAGCAGTCCTATGATAATCATGAGATTGAGTCCTTAAGACCATGGTCATGGCAGAGTGAAGATGATAGAAAGAGTTTCTATTCGAGTTTCATATTGGCCTCGAATCGAATGATTAATTTATATGATGGATATTGGGTTTGACGAGTTTACCTTAACTCTAATCCAGTCAGAGCTCAAGATAGAAGAACCCAATCACGTAGGTAGCTGCACCGAGAGGTTCACTTTTGATTTTGATGGATTGCCACCATATACTGCTAGGTGTTATTGGTGGATTTTATGAGTAATTAGAATGATTTAGATGATCGATCATTCTAATTGTATGAATTAGAAAAGTTCTAGTCCATCAAAAGGTATTTCGATGATGTCGATAATAGAGATCATGACATGTCTCATTACCATATGGAACTGAACCTAATTGGATCATACAAATAAGGGTTTGGGTCTGGATGTCATCAATTGGACTAATCCAGTTAAATTATTTTGGATTAAATCCAATTAGGTTCAAAAAAATCATGCTAACACATAATTGAGCCTAACATTCTTCTTTTCTAATCATTTTGGTTCATCTTAGCTGAGCCAATTTGTTTGGGCTCACTTAGGAACCTTATCTGGATGAGAAAAGGATTGTCTTAATTTATTAGATGGATTTAAGATAACACCTATCAATTTATGTCACCTCCTAATTCTTGTTTTGGACATTGGTTAATAGTTGACCCTGGACACCTAGACATGGGGCCATATATCATGCACCTATAGGATAGCACTTGGAGCTCTTGTCCCCTTGCTAAAAAAGGCAAGAGATAGGGTGCACACCACCCTAGGCATGCACCCTATGTGGATGAGGATGGGACTCTAGGGTATTTTGATATGTTTAAACACTTAGGTGCTAAAGACTTCTAGTTTATCCAGTGTTGGTGCCACCTATATGAATTTTTAAGGGACTCTAATCTGATTGGATCAGATGATATCATCCCACCAATTAGATTTAGATCTAATTGAATGAAGGCCTCTGATTGGCTGGGATGATATGGCACTACATGATGCAACAGGGTCTATTTAAACCCTATTTGCGCCTAGGATTTGAAGACTTTTCATTTTCACCATGCTGCAAGGCTACCCTCCTCTATTCCATGCCTCCCTCTGATCCTCTCTCTCTCCTTTCCATGCCTATAGGAGTTGGGCACTGGTTCAAGTGCAATCCATGGAAGAAAGGCGCCCAGATCAGGAAGAAGGTAGCACTGCTGAAAGAGACGACCGCTGCTTCTTCAAAGAAGTTTTTGAAGAACTTCAAGATCAGATCCAGATCTAACTTTTGAAGAAAAAATTTAGAAAGAGAAGACCTCTAGATCATACCCGAGTGGACATTGGTAGAGGCCAGGCACGTGCGTGCCTCCTTCCAGAAACTCAGGATCAGTCAGGATCATCGTAGGATAATCTGATTACCCAAAATCAAAGGTATGAAATTAAATTAGATTTAATTTTATTTTTAATTATAATATTAGATCTTTAGGATCAGATTTAAGATGTCTCAAATCTAATTAAGATCATAGAAAAAAATTTAAAATATTTCTTTAGATCTAATCAGATCTGAATGATCCTATGCAAGAAAAATAGGATTTTTTCTTCAACTGGTATCAGAGCTATGTTGGCAGTTCATCAGATCTATTTTAGATCTGATTTAAATTTTATATATGATTTGATATTAAAAAATTTTAGATATCACATCAGATATGATTAGTTTTAAAATTAAAAAATTAAAATTTTTTTAATTTAGATCTATAATGTATGAGATGCATGACTAGACTAGGAATAGAATAGTTCTATATGTAGTATAGTATAATCATATTGTTAAATTGATTAAATATGATTTTAGATTAAATTTATTTTTATTTTTTTGATATTATAGTTATTGTAATCAGATCTAAAAAATAAAATTAAAATTTTTAATTTTTATTTTATTCATATGAGATATGAAAGATGCATGCTTAGACTAGTTATAGAATAGTTCTATAAAATATATAGAATAGTTTTATTTTTGATATGGTCAAATTTAAAATTTTATTTTTTAAATTTAATATATGATATTTTAGATATGAAAGTATGCATGATTGATTTAGTTATAATACATGAGATGTATACAAAACATGTATAAGTTAGATCATTAATTGTATATGAGATAAATGATTTAGATCTAACTAATTTTATAGTAGAAATTATATTTTTGATTAAGATGTTTCCCTTGGCCGTCCGGTCATAAGAATAAAATAAAATTTAAAGGCTCTAACCTTTCATTCTATGGGGTGTTCTTATAATGTGTAGGGATGCTACGCATTCGTTCTTAATCAAAAATCAAAACTTATTTTTTTATAAAATCTTAGATCTTAAAATCCTAAGATTTTATTATATATTTTTTTAGGAATTCAAAACTTAATTAAAAATTAAGATTATAAAATTAATTTGATCTAAAAATTATGAATTTTTAAATCTAAGTCATATTCATAAAATTAGGTTTGGGCTTGGGTAGCTCAATTAGGTCTAGCGGTTGATCAAATCGAATCAAGAGTTGGTTAGGTGGGATCAAAGAAAGCTTAGTTTTGACCAACCTAATAGGATTAAGTCTGGGTCAAGTTTGAATCATATTGAGATGTGACTTGATCAAGTCAAGATCTAATTTGACTTTGCTATTTGAGCCTAGATTGTAGGCTAACCCAATTGATTTTGATTCAATAATTTGGTGTCTAAGGTAAGTCTAGTAGATACGATCAACTAATTTTTAATTGAGAGCTACTCGATTTGAATGTGTTCTTGTCGAGTTAATGGCATATCCCTTCCACCGATCTCACTTAGCCATTTGTGTCGGTCCAGTTCTAATTTGAGGTGGCTAATAATTCAAGCCAACCCATGCCACTAGATTAGTCATAATTATTATGACTAAGTCAAGTCAAGTTTAAAGAAATCTAAATTAAATTTTTTTAAAAAAATATTAAGTGTAAGATCTTCCACCACTGTAGATGTGCGGGTTCTTTCCGAGGTTGATTATTCTTGGCTGAATATAGTGGTTCAGTTGCACTAAAAAGACACAACCATGTCTATTAGGCATTAGATGCTATGGGTTGGAGGATGGATTGGACTCAATATTTTGGATATGGTGAGGGATCCAATCAGAAATCCAATTCATGCAAATGGTAGGTCTGACTTAACTAAGAGTGGATCAATATTTTGGATATGGTGAGATTCATGAATTAGAGACCAAGTTTGGGTGCACCATGATTAGAGAATTATTGGATAAGAGTTGTCCACTCATTGGTTGACCCATCATCAATAATTATTAGGTGAGGTGATGAGCCAGTTGGTGGGACCGCACCACCCACTAGAAATCAATTATCGTGAAGATTTTTGCACCTCTACTAATGAAGTATATGGATCTAAGAAAATAATAGAAGTCTAATTTATTTAAAAATAAAATCTCTAAATAAATTAATTAAGTCTAATTATAAAATCTAACTAGAAATTTTGACTCTTTATAGGAAGATGTCTGCGTCCAATCTACTAGCCCGCATCTTGGACACTCATAGATTGACCGGATCCATCTATAAGGATTGGCTTCAAAACTTTAAAATTATTTTAGATTTTGAGAAGTTGACTCATGTGTTGGAATAAGATCCTCTCACCTTACTAGCCCATCCATTTGCTGATCAAAGAGCATCTCTCGAGAAGTGGATGGATGAAGATAACAAAGCCAGATATTACATGATGGGCTCGATGTCTGATGAGCTTCAGTGCCAACATGAAGAAATTAAGACTAGCCACCAAATATTGGCTCACTTGCAAGAGTTGTTTGATGAATAGAGTCATGCAGCCAAATATCAAAGACCTAGAAGAGCTTGAGATGTTTGATGTCAAGTTAGTTTAGGATCTGCAGATTGATATAATTCTACAGTCCTTGATTGATATGTATGGGTAGTTCATCATGAACTATCATATGCATAAACTTCAGAATACCTTAGCTGAATTCATGAACATGCTGGATACTGCTGAGCTTTCTATGAAAGATTCTAAAGTCTCAGGGCTTGCTGTGGAGTGGACTTTTTCCAAGAGAAAGTCTTTTGAAAAGAAGAAAAAATCCATGAAGAAGCAGAAGATGGATGATAGGAAGAAGAAGAAGATAGAGTCGAAGAAGAAGGCCACTGATAAAGAAAAATATTTCTATTATAACACTAATGGCCATTAATAGTGGAATTGTCCTTTGTACCTGGCTAGCTTGAAGAACAAGAAGGAGGCAGATCCTTCTGGAGGTATGCTCGTTATAGAATCTAATTTTATGATTTTTTTTACATATAGTTGGATGCTTGACTCTGGTTCTAGTTCTTACTTGTGCACTTCTATGCAAGGTCTTGAGGATAGTAGGAGGCTGAGGGATGGTGAGATGATCCTATGCATTGAGAATGGAGCAAGAGTTGCTATTATAGCCGTGGGAACCTACCCTCTGCGATTACTATCAGGATTAGATTTAGTTCTTAGGGACTATTTTTATGTGCCTGCAGCAAGCAAAAATTTGATTTTTATTTCATGTTTAGCATAAGAAGGCTATGTAATTAGTTTTCTTAAGGACTATTGTAATATTCTTTATGAAAAAAATAAAATTATAAGTGGTTTTCTTATAAATGGTCTTTATCAGTTGCATATTGATGTTTTTATTTTTAATATGAAGCAAAATATGAATGCCATAGGATTAAAACGACCAAGGGATAGTCTAAATGATAGGTATTTTTGGCACCTTAGGCTAGGTCATATAGTTGAAGATAGGGTTAACAAATTGGAGAAATTTGGGTTATTGAGTCTGTTGACTTTCGAATCATATCCGATTTATGAATCATGCCTTCATGGCAAAATGATCTAGCTCCCTTTTGTAGGATATGGGGAAAGGGCCACAGACCTACTTGCCCTAGTATATACTGATGTATGCGATCCATTTGATGTGCTGGTCAGGGATAATTATGTCTACTTTATCATCTTTTTCGATGATTTATCTCGGTATGGGTATGTGTATTTGATGCGACATAAGTCTAAAGCTTTTAAAAAGTTTAAAAAATTCAGACTTAAAGTAAAAAAATAAATAAAAAAATTTATTAAGATTCTTTGATCAGATCGAGGAGGTGAATACCTTAGTCGGAAATTTCTAGACTATCTTAAGGATAATGGCATAGTCTCTCAATGGACTCCATCTGGAATGCCTCAACTTAACGAGATTTTGGAATGGAGAAATCGGACCCTATTAGATATGGTCTAATCCGTGATGAGCTTCATGGACCTTCTTGAGTTTCTTTGGGGACATAATCTGATGATCGCTATATATTTACTGAATAGGGTTCCCTCAAAGATCATTCCTACCATACTGTATGAGATATGGCATGGTAAAAAATTAAGTCTGAGTCATCTTAGAATTTGAGATTGTCCGACCAATGTCAAGAGACAATAGGCGGACAAATTAGAATCTAGATCCTTTAGAGCTTGATTTATTGGATATCCTAAAGAGTCATTAGAATATTATTTTGATCTCTCAAAAGATAACAATATGATGGTGAGTTGACATGCTATCTTCTTTGAAAAATAGTTTATTCAAGATGGTGGCATCGGAAGGCAGATTAGACTCAAGGAGAAAGTCTTCAATGAGAAACGAGCTAAGGAACCCAATCAAATTGGGCTAACCCAGACACTACCTTCTCCACCTCGTAGATCAAGTAGAATTTTTTGTCCTCCTGAAAGATACTTAGATACTATATTAGAAGATGTAGAGAAAATATTCCTCACAACAAATGGGATTCATGGTGATGATCCTAAAAACTATAACGAGATGATATCAGATATCGACTTTGAGAAATGGTTAGAGGCAATGAGGTCAGAAATTAACTCAATGCATTCGATCCAAGTCTGAACCTTGATAGATCCACCTAAAGATATAGTACCTATTGGATGTAAATAAATCTTCAAGAGAAAGATAGGTGCCAATGGGAATGTAGAGACATTCAAAGCAAGGCTCATAGTGAAAGGATATAGTCAGCATGAATGTATTGACTATCAGGATACATTTTCGTCAGTAGCAATGCTCGAATCCATCTGCACATTGCTTGCTATTGCAGCCTGTTTTGATTATAAAATATGGTAGATGGATGTGAAAATGACATTCTTAAATGGATATCTTGAGAAAGATATCTATATGGAATAGCCGCTAGGTTTCACATCCAGTGATAATGATAACAAGGTATGCATGCTACAAAGATCCATATATGGACTTAAGCAAGCATCTCGGAGCTAGAATGCTCCTTTTAATGATGTAATCAAATTATTTGAATCCATTAAGAACGAGGAGTCCTATATTTTTAAAAAGATTAGTGGGAGTACTGTTGTCTTCTTCGTACTATATGTGGATGACATTCTTCTAATTGAAAATGATATTTTCATGTTGACTACAGTCAAAATATGATTGTCAAAGGAGATCTCTATGAAAGATCTAGGAGGGGCATCCTTTATTCGAAGAATTAAGGTCTATAAGGATAGACCAAATAAGATGCTGGGTCTCTCACAAAAAATGTACATAGAGGACGTGCTGAAGAGGTTTAGCATGGAAAACTCCAAGAGGGGTTTAGTATCCTTCAGACATGGCATTCATCTCTCCAAGAAGATGTGCCCTAGCACACTTAAGGAGATTAAATGCACGAGCAAGATCCCTTATGCTTCAGCAATAGGGAGCCTCATGTATGCCATGGTATGTACACGATCTGATATTGCTGATGCTATGAGTGTCACGAGCAGGTATCAGTCGAATCTAGGTAAAGAGCACTGGACTTCTATGAAATGTATCCTTAAGTACTTGAGAAGGACTAAGGATATGTTTCCAATCTTTGGTAATGGAGAACTCCAAGTCTAGGGTTATATAGACTAGAATTTCATGTCCGACATATATTGTCGAAAGTCGACATCTGGAAGTTTGTTTATTTATATTGATGGAGCTATCGATTGAAAGAATTTCAAGCAGACAGTGATAGCAGACTCCACCATGGAAGTAGAGTACATCGCTACGTCGGAGGCTGCAAAGAAAGTATTCTAATACAAGAAGTTCACTGCAGAGCTTGGAGTGATGCCATCAGATGCCATCCCTCCATACTGTGACAATAATGGTACCATATTCTTAGCTAAGAAGTCAAGGTCTCATTAGAAATCCGAGCACATCGAGCGGCGATACCACCTCATCCATGATTACCTCAAGAAGGAATACGTTATGATCAAGATAGTCGACACTACAGACAATTCGACTGATCTGTTGATAAAGCCATTGAGCCAGCAGAAGATTGAAGCCCACCTTGAGAAGATGGAACTTAGATTTGTAGCCAATTGGCTTTAGGTTAAGTGAAAGTTTGTTAGATGTGTGTCCTAGAAGCCAGATTGACTAAACACTTGTAATACACTTCTAAGGATATTTTAAAATTTTGACTATAAATTAATAAAAGGATTATTCTCTATCATAGTATGTATTTAAAGTATCTATGATACATTTTTTGAGTTAATGGTAATGATAATTCAATTTTTCAAGAGTTAAAAATTTGAGACATGAATTTTTATAATTAACTCATAAATAGCTGCCGACCATAGGATCATCACGAGGATAGTGATCGATCCAGAAGATTGATGCACGATCGCTTTTTAGGATAGATGTGTCTTGAGTCTATGGTGTGGAGACACCGAAGCGAGAGTATAGGTACTCGTTAGAG
This sequence comes from Cocos nucifera, assembly GCA_006176705.1. Classification (NCBI taxonomy): domain Eukaryota; kingdom Viridiplantae; phylum Streptophyta; class Magnoliopsida; order Arecales; family Arecaceae; genus Cocos; species Cocos nucifera. Next base: position 243,350 of record QRFJ01001583.1, read on the forward strand.
AATGAGGGCACTGAGCGTGATCACCTCGAGCAGTCATAAGGAAGTCTACCTTTTCGTTGATGACTGACTCGATGCTATAGTGGTTTGTCTGATTCTTTAACCTGAGGTGCATCGATAGTTCACCTTAAGGGTGTTATAGTTTGACTACATCATAACTCGATCTCCTAGTCATTCGGAAGCCTGAGGTGTATGTTGGCTATAGCATGTTTATTGTAGAAATTGGATTGCACTAATAGGAAATCTATCTACCTCGATAGATGAGGAGCAGCCTTATGATAATCATGAGATTGAGTCATTAAGACCATGGCCATGGTAGAGTGAAGATGCTAGAAAGAGTTTTTATTAGAGTTCCACATTGGACTCAAATCGAATGATTAATTCATATGACGGATATTGGGTTTGACGAGTTTATCTTAACCCTAATCTAGTTAGGGCTCAAGATAGAAGAACCCAATCACATCGATAGCTGCACCAAGAGGTTTGCATTCGATTTTGATAGATTGCCACCATACACTGCTAGGTGTTACTGGTGGATTTTGGGAGCAATTAGAATGATTTAGATGATCGATCATTCTAATTGTATGAATCAGAAAAGTTTTGATCCATTGAAAGGTGTTTTGATGATGTCGATGATAGAGATCATGGCATGTCTCATTACCATACAAAATTGAACCTAACTAGATTACACAAATAAGGATTTTGGTTTGGATGTCATCAATTGGACTAACTTAGTTTAATTATTTTGGATTAGATTCAATTAGATTCAAGGAAATCGTGCTAGCACATGATTGAGCCTAACATTCTCCTTTTATAATCATTTTGGTTCATCTCGATTGAGTCAAATTTATTTGGGCTCACTCAGAAATCTTATCTTAGTTTGACTAGAGCTTATCCAGATTAGAAAAGGATTGTCTTAATCCATTAGATGGATTTAAGATAACACCAATCAATTTCTGTCACTTGCTAATTCCTGTTTTGGACATTAGTCAACAATTGAGTGTCTCAAAATTTTGCAAATCTCATGACTCCTCATGAGGATTACCCAAGCCTAGATTTTGCTAAATTGAAACACAATGAGATATTCTCTTTCTGAAGCTAATTAGGAGTGGTCAATCTTATTTTGACTCACACATCGACTTCATAAGTACTTGACTATATCCAGAAATCTTCCAAACCTATATTAGAAATACAGGTAGTCCAGCACCAAAGTACAGTGAGTTGCTTGCAAGTCACCATGGTGATCTCAAGTCAGAGAGACACTTATATCCATTGGCCTTAGCTAGCTACTCTTGACAATATAGTGCTACATTGATCACGTTCAGTATAAATGTACTCCTACATCTCACCAAGATGCCATACCAGTATCTCCACACCACTTGGTTATGATGACAATCAATGCATATGGCATACAGTGACCGACACTCGATAAGTTATCATCCTTATTAATAACTTATCATTTGATTGTAAATAATTTAAGAACCATTCGATAAATCCTTCTTTATCAATTGATTATGGTTCTAAGAACTTCATCATAATTTAGGAGTTTATTTAAGGAAGATAGAACTTCTATGATGAACCAACCAAATAACTATTATTATTAGATAATTCATATACTAATTTCAATCTTCTACTACTTAGATAATTGGCTTTAGGACACATTTTCCAACAACTCTCACTTATACTAAAGCCAATCAGAATGATATCAAATATCTTATCTTCCACTTGAGTTCATAGAACTCCTTAATTTCGAGGCCTTAGCAAATAGGTCAGTCAAGTCTTCTTTTTCATCAATCTTCTAAAGATCGACGTTACCGTGATCAAAGGTGATAGCGATGCAAAATATGCTGATCTTTTGGTTCTTTAGCCTGAGCTATGGCTCTAGTGCTATGATAGAACTAGACCATCGATGGAGGATGCTACTCCCAATCTGCTAATGAACCTCAGCAACTACATAGCTTACATGGCGGCATCATATGCCACGATGTACTCTATATCACTAACTAAATAGGCTATAATGTCCTACTTGGAATCTTTCCAGCAGATTGCTCTTGTAATTAGGGTATGATCCAATATTTTCTTATTGTCATCTTGTTATGAAATTAAAACATTCACATGTTTTAAGTCAGTATTTTCATATTTGAGTCACTAGACCTTAGTATTTCTCAAATACTTAGGGATTGTCTATACAATCTTCTAGTGGTTCATACTTAGATCAAACTGGTATCAACTCACTACCATTAGTGAGGATACTATATCTAATTTTAAATATGAAAAAATTAGATAACAGCCAAATCTTTATTCCTTACAATGCTGGAATGCGATTCTCGATTAAGAGAACTTCATCCATAGACAATACAAAGAATAACACTATAGAACATTTTATCCACTTACATATGCAGGATTTATCTTTGTTCATAATAAAGTCATACCTTCAAAATGTATGTTCCAAAACTAAGATAATAGCCAAATGGGTTTTATAGGTCTTTACCTTTCCGTCTGCGCTATTCTGATCCTTTTGAAAATTGATTCACACTTAATAGATTTTATTCTTTTAGATGAGTCATCTAGTGTCCATACACTATTTGATTTCCATAAAATTCAATTTAGATTATGTGGCTCCAAGCCACTTCTCACAGTCAGACCACTGCATTGCATCCCTATAGGTGATCAGACCCTTGTTGTTCTCATTGAGCCCAACAGCATTGCCATCTCAGACCTAGATATTGAAGTTTCTATCCGACTAATATGGTACTTTATCAAATATCCTTAAGGGTGCCACTTGAATGAGCTTTGGGTTGGATATGATCAAATCTAATTTTGTAGGTTTACTAGATTATGCCGGTTCATTTCTATCAGTCAAACTTTTCCAAGTTTAACTTGAAGGCATCAGTTCCTTCTCTAAGAAACTACTTTTCGAAAGGAATGCCCTAATGCTAATGAGCATATGATGTTCTTCAGTATGGTAGAATTAATAACCCTTAAACACCTATTGGACCAAGATCTAAGTTTATATATATTTAAACTTATGTCATAGGCCAATCAACCCTAAACCCAAAGGTGAAATAGTCTAGGTCTACGCCTAATCCATATTCATATGGAGATTTACAATAGATTTACTCGGTATATATTTGGAGTAAAACTAGTAGTCACAAGAGCACAATCCTGAAATAGGCAGACAAGTAAATCCTTTCATGGATTGAACCATGTCTAACAAAGTTCAACTTCTCATTTCAGATACATTGTGTTCTGAAAAAAAATTCACTGAAAGAGAATTCTATTCTCCTAGATATGTCACCAACTTATTGGATAAGTAATTGCTTCTTCGATCTGATCGAAGAGTTTCAATACCATTTTTAGTTTATTTTTCTATTTTATTATTGAATCATTTGAATATTTTAAATGATTCAAGCTAGACACACTCATTCCCAGATAGGTCTTCTATAATGAAATATTAATATTTTTTTTGACACTTAAGTTCATAGGTCCACATATATCACTATGTATGAGACTTAGAACTTTATCGACTCCATCTTTTCCATTAAATGATGACTTTATCATCTTCTCAAGATGACAAGACTCACAGGCTCTCAATGATTCACAATCATTGATGTCGAGATTTTTTTCTCAAGCTAATCCATTTATCCTATTCTTGTCAAGATGACCAAGCCTATAATGTCAAAGATAGACATCCATGATATAATCTAACTTGGGTGTTTATTAAATGTGTACATTACACTTAATAGGTTGTTTAAATATTTAAATATTATTTTCTTATTGTCCATGTATTATTGTAACATTATTCATAATAACATCACAATAATCTTCTTTATTGATAAAAGATAACCATCTCTGACCAAAAGGCCAACAGAGATCACATTATCATAAATGATGGACAATGGTGACAATCACTCAAAATGACATCTTTTGAAAATAAGCTTGACAATTCCTAAAACTAGGATTGGAGCAAGACTTCCATCCCTAACGTTTAGGTATCTCTCACCATTTTCAAACATTCTACTTTTCAATAGTCCTTGCAACAAATTGTATAAGACCACCAGTATCTAATACCCAGGTAGTAAAATTACATATAGAAAAATTTTAAGGTATTATCACATAACATCCTTAATAAGCAACTCTTACACCTTTCTCTTGTTCAGCTTGTTATGGTTGTGGGAAGCAAGACAATTCTTCTTCCTATGATCCAGCTTCTAATAGTAGAAGCAATATGTCTGATTTGGATCAATTTTGGACTAATTATTTTAACTGGGCTTAGAAGCCCCAATACGAACCAATTCGTACTGCTGAACCAATTTCAACTTTCGATAATAATTATCGAAGTTTGGTCCCATAAGTTATCATTATCTAACAATGATTGGAGCAATTAGGGTTTAACCTTATTCTATGAGAAAAAAGAACATAGACCTAAGTTTATAAATTATATTAAGCCTAGAGACTTAAACTTTAGTCTTAAGATTCTTCTACTATTTTATTCAAATTCATAGCCTCTACCTCCAATTCAAAAAATTACTTTAATTTTCTAGTAGATACTAGAATCCACACAGATTGCATATGAGCCTAACTTTGGTTGAGCAACCCATGTTTATCTTCGGATAGGTTCATTAACCAATTATTTCTCTAAATAATTTTTAGTAATTTAATTTTGCCCTAGAAATCTAATCCGTAGGCTTTGGCCTCCACTATAAGGATCCGATTAGATTTAACCATTAACATGACTATACTTGGTGCATCTAACCAATGAATGATTAGGCCTAACTTTGGTTGGCCAACCTAACTACGATCAGAGAGACACTTCCAAGTTATCATATTATGAATGATAATTTCATTAGTTAATAAGCACCAGGCCTTTAGGCTTCCAATGATTATTGTGTTAATAGACCCATTATTATCCAACTTAATGGAAGACTATGACTTAGTTATCTCCATAACTTTATCATTTTAAGAACCTAATAATTTTAGAGAATTTAAATTATTAGTGATTTAATGATAGAAATGTCATGGACCAATTTTCTTCCACTGACTTCACCAAGTCAAGTCCTCCCACTGATTTCTCAAGTCGTCAACAAGGACTAGGATCAATTTCAGTCCATGGGCACCTAGATCAGTCTCACTGAATAAAATCTGTCTCACTATTTTTTTATGTGACATGGGTTAGCACGAATCAATGAGCAACCTAATCAAAACTTGATTAACCATATTGGCCAAGTAAGTGAGATTGGTGGAAGGGTTTGCCAAGGCTTGCCTTAGACACCATCAGAAATGGCTAGGTAAGTGGACTGCCAATTAAAAACCACCGATTTGGGATACCAGACTTACCTTAGACATGAATTGATTTATCTATTTTGATTTGATTTGCCTAAAGACTTGGGCTCGACCACTAAGCTATTATTAGTATCCATTTGTTAGATGTATGAACTTTGATCAACTACAACTATTGAATTGATCTAAAGAAATGACCAAATCCTAATTAACTAATAATTAGGTTTGATCAATTTCTTAACTAAGTCTATATTTAATCTAATCCTAGGTCTAACCTAGTTAAGGACCTGATCAAAGCTAACCCATTATCCATTAACCCATATTTTATGAAATTATCTTTGGATCTTCAAATCATAAACCTAGATTCTAAACAATCACTTAATTCTAAATTAAGTTCAAGCTTATGAATTTTAGGTTTATAGAACCTCAGAACTAATTTCTGATTTTATCATTTGAAACATTTTCAAATTGTAAATAGTCTACATTAAATCATATTCAATATATGATTTTAGATCTGATTTGTTTTAATGTTTCAATCATATCCTAAGATTTTGATGATAGGAAACATGTAGGATTTCTTGCATAGATTTCAAAATTTTTATAAAATATAGAGTAGCGGAAGACATAGATTAAACTATTTAATCTACAACATGTACGTAATCAAATTACAAAATCCTACATCAAGAATCTATAACATGTTATGATGTAAATATAAATTTAAAATTAAATTAATCATAAGTGGTATTGATCATATCAATACCTAGATCTAGAATAATTTTAGATCTAACCCTAGATCTCATTTAGGTCACCAAGAGATCAGATCTCTTATCTTTGTACGGGTCGAGAACTTCATGGTTGAATCGTTGTTGCCTTTGACTGCATAAGCATCTGACTCTACATGTGATCCAACGAACTTGCAACATAATTGGGGTTCTCGAAGAAGGTCCTCAAAAGTGCTAGCTTCCGAGATCCTCATGATGGTTAATCAAATACATATTCTTAGATCTTTGGAACTCCAAAAGATGAAGAAATAGACGGAATAAGGAAGAAATCCATCCTTGGATCTCTCATATATAAGAAAAAAAGACAATAGAATAAGTCCTAGGGAAGACAAATCTTTCCTTAGGACGTCACGGTTGATATCCTAAAAATATTATTTGCTAGGTTCAAGAGACCTTTTCTCTAGATTTTTTTCTAATTTTTAGATATACCCCCAAATTTTTTCATAAAAATACATAATAAAATTAAGAAGAAGGATCTCAGAAAACCCTAAGAAATACCTCTTCTCGCTCAGACATGATCAGATCATGTCCAAAAATGATCACCATGCTCCAACACCTTGGGGCACAGATCCCACACCCTTTTCTTCTCTCTCTCTCTCTGATATTTATCATATAAAAATCATATAAAATAATGAAGAAGAAGATACTTAAAAAAAAAATAAAGAGAAGATAATCTTCTCTTATCTTTGTGCCTTCATGACATCAACGATTGATGTCCAGATGAAGACCTTTTCTCTAAGGATCTTGGCACCATCTTTCCTCAAGCCCTTCTTCTCTCTCTCCCATATTTTTATCACATAAAAATTATAAATAAAATAGAAAGAGAGAACATAAAAGAAAAATATAAGAGAAGATAATCTTCTCTTACCTTGTCTCTTCAAGATATCAACCTTTGATGTCTTAATTGAGGGCTCTTCTCCAAGAATCTTAGCACCACAAATCCTCCATGCCTTCTCCTCCTTATCCTCTAATTTTTTTAGGATTTTTCACATCCTCAATCCATCTCATAAGAGGCATCTATGTTGTATTGCAAGACTATGTCAAAACCTAGTCAAAGGAGGACTTCTATGGGGCGTCCAACTCTTGGACGCCCCTTTCATTTATTTTTTTATGTAACCACTAATTCTAATGCACAAAACCAAGAAAAAAAGGACTGAATAAGATAGAAAGGCATGGGTAGAGTTGGTGCACAAGGGAGGGAGGAGTTTGGGTCAGAGAAGACTCTTCCAAATAGAAAATAATTTTCAACTTCCTTCTAATTTTGATCAAGTCAAAAAAAAATTCCAAATATTATGAATAGTGGGCATGGAAGGCCTTCTTGGGCATGAAAATACATAGAAAAAATCTAAAATTAAATATTTGGCTTGGGCTTTAATAGGCACAAAAGAAAGAGAGAGAGTCCCAGTCCAACTGAAACTCCTCTTGTTTGACTAGGTCAAAATTATTTTAAATCTAATTTAAATCTTATTTAAACTAGATTAAATATAACTCAATTAAGAATGATCCTAGTACAACTAGAAGCCTAATTAAATCATATTAAATCAAGATTTAAATCTGATTTAAATCCTAAGTCAATCAGGTGCACCCAAGTCCTAGTTAAACAAGAAATTATTCTTACCTTGAAATTGGCTTATCCAATAAATCAATTAGACTTAATCTAATTAAATTTAAGCTAATTTTAATTAAATTTAATTCAATTAGACTTGATCTCAATTCGATTGGTCAATCAAATTGAGTCAATTAGCAATCTAATTGCTAATCAATCCTCCTGCAATACTTGCATTAGGTCAAACATCAATCATATTGAATGTTTGACTTTGAAATGATTCTCAATCATCAATTAACCAGCTGATCAGATTACAAGCTTTAATGTGTGTGACTCCATAGGTCTGAACGTAAGTCGGTAGTATAAAAATTAATTTCTGTACCAATCGAAGTTACCATCTAGCAATGGTTTTTGATATTCAGATAGGTCGAATGTATGCAAAGCAATATTCTTAGGACCCTGGCCCATGATTACCATGAAGGAAAAATCCTTATTTCCCAGACCAGGTTCATTCAGATCTTGATCGGATCAAGAAATATATTTTAAAATTTTTTTTCTTTGATCCAAATCAGATCTGGGATGTCTCAGATCTAATTTTTATTATTCTAATAATAAAAATAAAATCTAAATAAATTAAATTAAATTTAATTTACCTTGATGTAGGATAATCCTATTATCCATTGATGATCTTGTAAGCAGCGAAAGGTTCTGGATCTAGCCATGCAAGTGCCTAGCATCTATCGATATCCACTCAGACTGGATCTAAAGATCCTCTTTTTCTCTATCATGTCTCCAAAAATCAGATTTGGATCTGATATGGAGGATCTTCAAAACATCTTTCGAAGATCAGCAGCTGTCCTTTGCAGCAGCGCAGCCTTCTAGCTTTCTATCGCCTTTCTCTCATCTGGATTGCACCAACTAAGATCCCAAACTTCTTTGGGCGTGGATAGGAGAGGGAGAAGATGGATGTGGCATGGAGGAGGAGAGGAGAGGCAGCCTTAGGGCATTGGAATTTTCAATGCTTTTTGAGTTGGGCGCAGGATCTTATTTATAGACTATGCGTGATCCAACTCCTCTTCTTCCCAACTAATCACAATCCTTTGTGAAATTAGATCTAAATCTTATTGGTGGGAATAGAGTCCTTTGGATTCCTCCTTAGATGGCACCTAAGATCAGTCAAAGTTGGTTCTTAGGAGGAGTCTAATTCAAAATCCTAAAAAAGGGAGATGGACTTCCTTGTCCAACAAGGGACTCCTGGGCGCCTCCAAACTTGGGCACACGCCAAGGATGGCGTGCGCCCTTCCTCCTTGCCAGGTTTCTGGCAGGGGGACAAGCCCCCACCAGCTCTCCAATAAGGTGCATGACACATGTGGTCAAGAAGTCAAAGTGTCAATGGTCAATACGTTTGACCAGTCAAAGGTCAGACTTTTGACCAAAGTCAAAGGACAAGAAATGGCAGGTGACCAAAAATGGCAGGTATTGTCTTACAAAATAAGACAACCCTTTTTCTGACTTGGACAACCTCCAGTCAGACCATATGAAGGCCTCTGATTGAGCACAAACTCCTTTGGCTCAGTCAGGACAACTTATTTAAGATAGTAAAAGAAGAACGTTAGGTTCAATCGAGTGCTAGCACGATTTTTTTGAACCTAATTGAATCTCATTCAGATCAATTGAACTAGATCAGTTCAATTGATGATCACCAGATTCAAACCCTTGTTTGTGTGACCCTAGTTAGGTTCAGTTCTGTATGGTAATGGGATATGTCATGATCTCTATCATCGACATCATCGAAACTCCTTTCGATGGATCAGAACTCTTCTGATTCGAATAGCTAGAATGATCGATCATCTAAATCATTCTAATTGCTCCCAAAATCCACCAGTGACACCTAGCAGTATATGGTGGCAACCCATCAGAGCTGAATGCGAACCTCTTGGTGCAGCTACCTGTGTGATTAAGTTCTTCTATCTTGAGCCCCGATCAGATTAGGGTTAAGGTGAACTCGTCAAACCCTAGTTCTCTGTCATATGATGTAATCATTCGATTCGAGTCCAATGTGAAAATCTAAATAGAAACTCTTTCTATTATTTCACTCTGCCATGGCCATGGGCTTCTGGACTTGATTCTCATGATTATCATAGGGCTGCTCCTCTACCACCGAGGTAGATAGATTCCATCTTGATGCAATCCAGTTCCTACAATGAACATGCTATAGCCAACATACACCTCAGGGTTCCATATGGCTAGGAGATCGAGTAATGTGGTGTAGTCAAACTATAACACCCTCAAGGTGAACTACCGATGCACCTCAGGTCAAAGAACCAGACACACCACTGCAGCATCGAGTCAGTCATTGATGAGAAGGTAGACTTCCTAATGACTACTCGAGGTGGTCACGCTCAGTGCCCTCGTTCTCTAACGAGTACCTGTACTCTCGCTCCTGATGTCTCCACACCGTAGACTCAAGACTCATCTACTAAAGAGAAGCGATTGTACACCAACCTTCTGGATCAATCACCATCCTCGTGATGATCCTATGGTCAGGAGCATTTTATGAGTTAATAATGATTATTCATGTCTTTAATTTTCAACTCTTGAAAATATAAATTATCATTACCATTAACTCAAAGGATGTATCACGGACGCTAAATACACATATGTGATAGAAAATAACCCATTTTATTGATAATAGTCAAAATTATAATTTTGCCCCTAGAAGTGTATTACAAGTGTCAGCCAATTCTGGACTTCTAGGGCACATATATCTAACAATCTCCCACTTATCCTAAAGCCAATTGGCTATAAGTCTAAGTCCCATCTTCTCAAGGTGGGCTTTGAATTTTTGTTATCCCAACGGCTTTGTAAGTGGGTTTGCCGCATTATCTACGGAGTTGACTCTCTTGACCTCGACGTAACCCTTCTCAAGATTATGATGGATGAGGTGGTATCGCCGCTCAATGTGCTTGAACTTCTGGTGAGACCTCGGCTCCTTAGCAAGGGCTATGGCATCATTGTTGTCGCAGTACAGAGGAATGGCATTTGATGGCATTACTCCAATTTCTGAAGCAAACTTTTTATACCAGAATGCTTCCTTTGCAGCCTCTGATGTAGCGATATATTCTGCTTCCATGGTGGAATCTTCTATCATGGTTTGCTTGGAACTCTTCCAGCTGACAGCACCACCATTGCATAGAAATAGACTTTCAGATGTCGACTTTCGATCATCTACATTGGACATGAAATCCGAGTCTGTGTATCCCTAGACTTGGAGTTCTCCGTTACCAAAGATCAATATCATATCCTTAGTTCTTCTTAAGTACTTAAAGATACATTTCACAGAAGTCCAGTATTTTTCATCTAGATTTGACTGATATCTGCTTGTGACACTCACAGCATGGGCTATATTAGGTCGTATACATAGCATGGCATCCATGAGGTTTCCTATTGCAGAAGCATAAGGGATCTTGCTCATGCATTCTATTTCCTCAGGTGTGCTAGGGCACATCTTCTTGAAAAAATGAATACCATATCTGAAGGGTATTAATCCCCTCTTAGAGTTTTTCATACTAAACCTCTTTAGTGCTTCCTCTATATACATCTTCTATGAAAGTCCTAGCATCCTATTTGGTCTATCCCTATAGACCTTAATTTTTAGAATAAGGATGCTTCACCTAGGTCTTTCATGGAGAATTTCTTGGACAACCATATTTTGACTGTTATCAACATAGGAATATCATTCCCAATAAGGAGGATGTCATCCACGTATAATACGAGAAAGACAACAGCGCTCCCACTGACCTTTTTGAAGACACACGGTTCCTCTTCATTTTTTATGAAATCAAACTTTTTGATCACATCATTGAAATGAGTGCTCCAGCTCCGAGATGCATGCTTAAGTCCATATATGGACCTTTGCAGCTTACAAACCTTATGATCAGTATCACTGGATGTGAAACCTAGCGACTATTCCATATAGATATCTTCCTCAAGATATCCATTTAAGAATACCGTTTTCATGTCCATTTGCCATATTTCATAATCAAAATTGGCTGTAATGGCAAGCAATGTGTGGATGAATTTTAGCATAACCATTGGGGAAAAAGTATCCTGATAGTCAATGCCTTCGCGTTGACTATAATCTTTTGCCACTAGTCTAATCTTGAATGTCTCCACATTTTCATCTACACCAATCTTTCTCTTAAAGATCCATTTACACCCAAGGTCCAGACTTGGTTTGAGTGCATCAAGTCAATTTCTGACTGCATTATCTCTAGCCATTTCTCGGAGTCGATATCTGATATCACCTCATTGTAGGTTTTGGGATCATCAGCATGAGCACCATTACCTATGAGGAACATTTTCTCTACTTCCTCTGAAATAATATCCAAGTATCTTTCAGGAGGATGGAAAACTCTTTTCGATCATGAGGTGGAGGAGATAGTGTTCTTATTGGCTCAATTTGATTTGGTTCCAATTGGTCCTTAGCTCGTTGTACTTGTGAGACTTTCTCATCAAGCTTAATCTGCTTTCCAATGCCACTATCTTGAATAAACTATTTTTCAAGAAAGATGGCATGTCGACTCATAATTACATTATGGTCTTCTGGAATGTAGAAATAGTATCCTGTTGCAATGGAAACACTTTTCTTTGACAGCGGCCTTCTTCTTCGATTCTGCCTTCTTCTTCTTTTCTCCTTCCATCTTCTGCTTTTTTGCAGACTTCTTTTTTCTTTCCAGAAGATTTTCTTTTGGAAGAAGTCTGTTCCAGAGCAAGAACTGAGCCTTTAGAATCTTTCATAGAAAGCTCAGCGGTGACCAGCATGTTCATTAATTCGGCCAAGAAATTTTGAAGTTTATGCATGTGGTAATTCATGATGAATTGTCCATATGCATCAGTCAAGGATTGCAGAATAATATCATTCTGCAGATCTAAGTCTAACTTTACACTGAGCTTCTCAAGCTCTTCCATATCCTTGATCATCATTAGTTAGTGATCTTGGACTGACTGTCCATCATGCATCTTAGTCTTAAAAAGTCATTTCGTGACTTGATACTTGGCTGCACGACTCTGTTCACCAAACATCTCTTGTAGGTGGGCCAACATTTGGCGAGCAGTCATGATATCTTCATGTTGGTGCTGGAGCTCATCAGACATCGAGCCCAACATATAATATCTGGCCTTATTATCTTCGTCTATCCATTTTTTCAGAGATGCTCTCTATTCAGCGGATGGACGGGTTGGTAAGGTGGGAGGGTCCTGATCCAATACATGGGTTAACTTCTCGGAATCCAAAATGATTTTATAGTTCTTGAGCCAATCTTTATAATTGGATCCGGTCAGTCTATGTGTGTCCAGGATACGTGCTAATGGATTGGATGCAGACATTTTTCTACAAAGAGTCAAAGATTCTAGTTAGATATTGTAATTATGACTTGACCAATTTGTTTAGAGATTTTATTTTTAAACAAATTAGCTCCCACTATTTTCTCGGATCCCTACACTTTCTCTGTAGAGATGCAAAAATCTCCATGATTAATGATTTCTAGTGGGTGGTGCAGTCTCACCAACTGACTCATCACCTCACCTAACAGTTATTGGTGATGGGTTAGCCAATGAGTGAACAACTCTTGTTCAATGATTCTCTAATCATGGTGCACCCAAACTTGATCTCTAATTCATGAATCTCACCGTATCCAAAATATTGATCCACTCCTTAGTTAAGTCAGACCCACCATTTGCATAGACTGGATTCCTAATTGAGTCTCTCACCGTATCCGAAATATTGAGCCCAACTCATCCTCCAGCCCATAGCATCCAATGCCTAATAGACATGGTTGCATCTTCTCGATGCAACTGAGCCACTATATCCAGCTGAGAACAATCAACCCCGGGAAGGGCCCGCACATCTACAATGGTGGAAGATCTCAGACTTAATCTTTTCTTAGGAAGAATTGATTCAGGTCTCATTAAACTAGACTTATTATAGTCATAACAATTATGACTAACCTAGTGGCATGGGTTAGCTCGGAATTATTGACCACCTCAAATCAGAACTAGGTCAATAAATATGGCCAGGATAAGTGAGACCGGTGGAAGGGATATGCCATTAACTCGTACAAGAATGCATTCAGATCGAGTAGCTTCCAATTAAAAATCAGTCGGTCGTATGTGCCAAACTTACCTTAGACACCAAATTGTTGAGTCAGAATCAATTGGGTTAGCCTATAATCCAGACTCTAATCTCTGAGCCTAATTAGGTCTTGCTTGATCATGACTCGATCTTGACCCAGACTTAATCCTATTAGGCTGGTCAATTTAAGCATTGTTGATCCCATCTAACCAACTCTTGATTTGATTTGATCAATCGCTTAGACCTAATTGAGCTACCCAAGCCCGAACCCAGTATTATGAATATGTCTTAGATTTAAAATTCTCAATTTTAGATCTAATTAATATTTTATAATCTTAATTCTTAATTAAGTAGCTTTCATAAACAAAATATGCACAATAAATCCTAGGATTTCAGGATCTAGGGTTTTACAGAAAGTAAGTTTTGGATTTCTGATTAAGGACGAATGCGCAGCACCCCTATACGTCATAAGAACACTCCATCAGATGAAAGGAGAGGGCCTTTAAACCCTTCTTCATTCTTATGATCGGACGACCAAGAGGAATGCCTTAATCAGGAACATATAATACTACAAAACAGTTTTAGATCTATATCATATATCTCATATACAAATTAGATCTAATCATGGCATATTTTGCATACATCTCATGTATCGAATCATGCATGTTTTTAGATCTAAATTATCTTATAATAATCTAAAAAATTAGATTTAAATTGATCTAATCAAAATAAATTCTAATCTAGATAACTATGTAGAACTATTCTACAACTAGTCTAGACATGCATCAATCATATCTCATATGATGTTTAAAATTAAATAATTTTTATTTGCTATTTTTTAGATGTTATTATAATAATTATAATATCAAAAAATAGTAAATAAATAGATCTAAAGTATGATTTAATCAAATTAAATTATAAACATGCAAGACTATTCTATAGAACTATTCTATTTTAGAACTAGTCATGCATATTTTCTAATCTTAGATCCAAATCATTTAATTTTAATTTTTTTTAATTTCAGATCTGATCACATCTCATGTGATATCTTAAATCACATATTTTTTGATTAGAATAAATTTAAAATCAAAACTAAATACTTTAGAACCTTGGCTCTGATACCAATTGAAGGGAAAATCCTTATTTCTTGGATCAGGTTCATTCAGATCTTAATCGGATCAAGAGATATATTTTAAAGTTTTTTCTCTTTGATCCAAATTAGATCTAGGATGTTTTAAATTTAATTTTTATTATTTTAATAATAAAAATAAAATCTAAATAAATTAAATCAAATTTAATTTATCTTGATGTAGGGTAATCCTATTATCCGTTGATGATCCTATAAGCAACGGAAGGTTCTAGATCTAGCCATGCAAGTGCCTGGCCTCTATCAGTATCCACTCAGACTGGATCTAGAGATCCTCTTCTTCTCTATCACATCTCCAAAAATTAGTTCTGGATCTGATTTAGAGGATCTTTAAAATACCTTTCGAAGATCAATAGTTATCCTTTGCAGCAGCGCAGCCTTCTAGCTTTCTGTCGCCTTTCTCTCATCTGGATTGCACCAACTAAGATCCCAAACTCCTTTGGGCATGGAGAGGAGAGGGAGAAGATGGACTTGGCATGGAGGAGGAGAGGAGAGGTAGCCTTGGGGCATGGGAATTTTCAATGCTTTTTGAGTTGGGCGCAAGGTCTTATTTATAGACTATGCGTGATCCAACTCCTCTTCTTTCCAACCAATCACAACCCTTTATAAAATCAGATCTAAATCTGATTGCTGGGAATAGAGTCCCTTGGATTCCTCCTTAGATGGCATCTAAGACCAGTCAAAGTTGGTTCTTAGGAGGAGTCTAATCGAAATCCAAAAAGAAGATGGAGTCCCTATCCAATAGGGACTCCTGGGCGCCTCAAACTTGGGCACATGCCAAGGGTGGCATGCGCCCTCCTCCTTGCCAAGTTCTTGAAGGAAAATCCTGATTTTTCGATCCAGGTTCGTTCAGATCTGATCAGATCAAAAGATATATTTTAAAAATTTTTCTCTTTGATCTATATCGAATCTGAGATATTTGAGATCTGATTCTTATTATTTTAATAAATAAAATAAAATAAGAATAAATTAAATTAAATTAAATTTACCTAATTTGGGTAATCCAATTACCCATTGATGATCCTATATGCAGCGAAAGGTTCTGGATCTAGCCACGCCAGTGCCTGGCCTCTATCGGTATCCACTCGGGCTTGATCTGGAGATCCTCTTCTTCTCTATCATGTCTCCAAAAATTAGATCTGGATCTGATCTGGAGGATCTTCAAAACTTCTTTTGAAGAGCAGCAGTCGTCCTTTGCAGCAGTGCAGCCTTCTAGCTTTCAATCGCCTTTCTTTGATCTGAATCGCACCAACCAAAAATCCAAAAGTCCTTTTGGATGTGAAGAGGAGAGGGAGAAGGTGGTTTGGCATGGAGGAAGAGGGGAGAGGGAGCCTTGGGGCGTGGGAATTGTGATTCCTTTCAATCACTTTCAATCACAATCTAGGTTGGGCGCAGGGTCTTACTTATAGACTGTCTATGATCCAACTTCTCTTCTTCCCAACCAATCATAACTCTTTGTGAAATCAGATCTAAATCTGATTGGTGGGAAT
>QRFJ01001583.1:260724-296239 GCA_006176705.1 Cocos nucifera
CCTTAGTATTTTCTAAATACTTAGAGATTGTCTATACAATCCTCTAGTGGCTCTTACTTGGATCAGACTGGTATCTGCTCACTACCTCTAGTAAGTATACCATGTCTAATCTCATACATGGATAAATAAGATGATAGCTAAACCTTTATTCCTTGCAATGTTGGAATGCTATTTCGGATTAAGAGAATTTCATCCTCAAACATCACAAGAAATAACACTACAAAATATTTTGCCCAATAATAAGTGCAGGGTTTGTCTTTGTTTATAACTAAGATATACATTCAGAACGTATGTTCGAACTCTGAGATGATAATCAAATAGGCTTTATAGGTCCTTACCTTTTCATCTGCACTACTCTGATCCTATTAAAAATTCATTCACACCCAATGGATTTTATCCCTTCAGATGATCAACTAGTGTCCATATACTACTGATTTTCATAGACTTCAATTTGGATCATATGGCTCTAAACCACTTCTCAGAATCAGCCCATTGCACTGTATCCTTATAGGTGATCGAATCTTTGTTGTTCTCATCGAGCTCAGCATGATCACCATTTTGGACCTAGACACTGAGGTATTTATCCAACTAATATGGTACTCTATCGGATCTTCTTAAAGGTGACACTTTAATGAGCTTTAAATTTGATCTAATCAAATTCGGTTCTATAGATTTATCAGATAACGTCGATTCTTTTCTATCAGTCAAACTTTTACATGTTCAACTTGATAGACATCAATTCTTTCTCTAAGAAACTTCTTTCTAAAAGGAATGCCCTACTACTGATGAACATCTTATGTTCTTTAGCATAGCAGAATTAATAACCCTTAAACACATATTGGATCAGGATCCAAGTTTATCTATGTGCAAATATACGACATAGGCTGATAAACTCCAAATCCGAAAGTGAGAGAGTCTAGGTCTATGCTCGATCCATATCCCATATGGAGTCAATGCAATAGATTAACTCGATATAAATTTTCGGAGTAAAAAAATAGTCACAAGAGCATAACCCTACAACAGGTAGACAAGTATACCTTATTGTGGATTGAACCATATCTAACAAAGTTCAATTTCTCTTTTTAGATACACTATGTTTCGAAAAAAAATCCACTAAGAAAGAATTCTATTCTCTCCTAGATATGTCACAAACTCACTGGATAAGTATTTGCCTCCTCGATCTAATCGAAGAGTTTTAATACCTTATCTAGTTTATTTTTTTTTTTCATTATTGAATAATTTGAACATTTCAAATGATTCATCCCAGACGTACCCATGCCCAGATAGGTCATCTGTAATGAAATATTAATGTCTTCCTTTGGCACTTAAGTTCAAGATCTACATACATCACTATGTATGAGACTTAGAACATTATTGGCTCCTTCACCTTTTTCAGTAAAAGGTGACTTTGTCATCTTCCCATGAAGATAAGATTCACAGGCTATCAATGATTCACAATTATTGATATCGAGGTTTTCCTCTTAAGCTAACCCGTTTATCCTATTCTTGTCAATATGACTAAGCTTGTAATGCCAAACATAGACATCCATGATATAATTTAACTAGGGTATGTACATTCCACTTACTTTAAGTCCTTGCAATGAATTGCATAAGACCACTGATATCTAATATCAAGGTAGTAGAATTACATACAGAGAAGTTTTAAGGTGTTATCATATAACATCTTTAATCGGCAACTTTTGCTCCTTTCTCTTGTTCAGCCTGTTGTGGTCAAGAAAAGCAAGACAAATCTTCTTCCTATGACCCTATTTCAGACATTAGAAGTACTATGCCTAATTTGGATTAATCTTAGACTAATTATTTTGACTAGGCTTAGAAACTCCAATATGAATCCATTCGTACTGCTAAACTGATATTTAACTTTCGATACTAATTATCGAAGTTGGGTCCATAAGTCTTTACTATCTAATAGTGATAGGAGCAATTAGGATTTAGCCTTAATAGAGAATAATAACCTATTGTATATGAATCATTTAAGCCTAAAGACTTGGATTTTAGTCTAAAGGTTCTTCCACTATTTTATTCGAACTGGTAGCCTCTACCTTCAATTCGAGGAATTACTTTAATTCCCTAGTAGGTACAAGAATCCACATAGACTGCACACGAGCCCAACTTTGGTTGGCCCATCCATGTACATCTAAGGGTAGGTTCATAACCAATTGCTTCTTCAAATAATTTTTAGTAATTTTAATTTTTCCCCAGGCCTTGATCAGTTGGATTTGGCCTTCTCAGAAAAGGGTCCAGTTAGGTCCAACCATTAACATGACCATACTTGGCGCATCCAACCAATGAATGATCAGGCCCAACTTTAGTTAGCCAACCCAACCACCATTAGAGAGACACATCCAAGTCATCATATGATGGATGATAATTTTATTAGTCAACAAGCACCAGGCCTTTGGGCCTCCAATGATTATTGAGTTAATGGACCCATTATCAAACACCTTAATGGAAGGCTATGACTTCATTATCCCCATGACTTTATCATTTTAAGGACCTAATAATTTTAGAGGATTTAAATTATTAGTGATTTAAGGATAAAAAGAACATGGATCAATTTGCTCCCACTAATTTCACCAAGTCAAGTCCTCCCATTGACTTTGCAAGTCATTGATGAGGAATAGGATCAATTATGGTCTATGGGCACCTAAATTAGTCTCATTGAATAAAATCGGTCTCATTGATTTTTTTTGTGACATGGGTTAGCACGAATCAATGAGCAACATAATCAAAAACTTGATTAACCACATTGACCAGGTAAGTGAGATCGATGGAAGGGTCTTCCAAGGCTTGCCTTAGACACCATCAGAAATGGCTAGGTAAGCAGACTGCCAATTAAAAACCACCAGTCTAGAATGCCAGACTTATGTTAGACACCAATTGATTTGTCATTTTTATTTGGTCTGCCTAAAGACTCGGACTCAACCACTAAGCCACGATCAGCATTTATTTGTTAGATGTATGGACTTTGATCAACTACAACTATTGAAGTGATCTATAGAAATGACCTAATCCTAATTAACTATTAATTAGGTTTGATCAATTTCTTAACTATGTCCATATTTAATCTAACCCCAGGTCTAACCCAGTTAAGGACCTGATCAAAGCTAACCCATTTTCCTTTAACCCATGTTTTATGAAATTTTCTTAGGATCTTCAAATCACAAACCTAGATCCTAAACAATCACTTAATTCTTAATTAAGTTTAAGTCTTATAGGTTTAGGTTTATGAAATCTCAGAACTAGTTTTTGATTTTATTGTTTGAAATATTTTGAAATGGTATTGAATCATATTCAATATATAGTTTTAGATCTGATTTATTTCATTGTTTAGATCATATCCTAGGGTTTCAAATCTGGAGTTTTGCAGAAAGTAAATTCATGATTTAATTTCTATAAAATAAATATATCATATATATACATTCTAGATTCAAAATAAAAATTACATATCAACATATGCAATAAGAGGATTAGATCTAAACATAAAACACATCTTGTGGATCATATCATAAATTATTTAAAATTAAATTTAAAATCTAAAAATAAATTATAAATTATTTTAAATCTCATCTAACATATTTATGATTTAAATTTTTTGGATCAGCACATACTAGGATAACCTTTCCACTATAAGGGGTAAATCTTATAGTAGGATAACCTTATGGCAGAATGTGCAATCCTGATATTATTTAGATGTAACCTAAATAATCTAAAATAGATCTAATATCCATTAAAAATTTTAGATTTAAATTAAAAAATTAAATCATAAATTTTCTTATATCTAATCTAAATAATTCATGATTTTGATTTAGATCAGCACATACTAGGACAACCTTTTCATTGTAAGGGATTAACCTTACAATAGGACAACCTTATGGTAGTATGTGTGATCTTTAATTAACTTTAATTTTTAGATTTAATCTAAAATATATATAAATATATCATAATAGAACCTAGATGCTCTGATACCACTGATAGAAAATATGCAGGATTTCATGCATAAATTTCAAAACTTTTTCGAAATGTAGAGCAGCGGAAGACATAGATTAAACTATTTAATCTACATCATGCATGTAATCAAATTACAAAATCCTATATCAAGGATCTATAACATATTATGATGCAAATATAAATCTAAAACTAAATTAATCATAAGTGGTATTGATCATATCAATACCTAGATCTAGAATAATTCTAGATCTAACTCTAGATCGCATTTAGGTCACCAAAAGATCAGATCTCTTACCTTTGTGCAGATTGAGAACTCCATGGTTGAATTTATTATTGTCTTTGGAGCCGCACAAGCATCCGACCTCTACAGGTGATCTACATAAATCTGCAACATAGATCGGAGGTTCGTCGAACGAAGATCTGCTCGAAGTGCTAGCTTCTCATGGATCCTTCTTGATGGTTAATCAAATACATATTCTTCGGATCTCTTGGACACTCCAAGAGATGAAGAACATGAGGAGGAATAAGAGAGAAATCCAATCCTTGAATTTCTCATAAATCAAAAATAAATAGACATATGGAATAAACCCTAGGAGAAGATAAATCTTCTCCTTTAGGATGTTAACGATTGATGTCCTGAAAATATCTATTATGCTAGGTTCAGAGGAGACCTTCTCCTCTAGATTTTTTTCTAATTTTTTAAATATCACACCCTCAAAATTTTCTCATAAAAATATCATAAATAAAATTGAGAAGGACTCTCAAGAAAACCCTAAGAGAAGATCTTCTTCTCTTCTTCTTCTCGCATCAGGACATGATCAGATCATGTCCAAAAATGATCACCATGCCCCAACACCTTGGAGCATAGATCCTATACCCTCTTCTTCTCTCTCTCTCTAATCTTTATCATATACAAATCACATAAAATAATGAAGAAGAAGATACTCAAAAGAAAACAAAGAGAAGATAATCTTCTCTTACTTTTGTGCCTTCATGACATCAACGATTGATGTCCAGATGAAGATCTTTTCTCTAAGAATCTTGGCATCATCTTTCCTCAATCCCTTCCTCTCTCTCTCTCTCTTAGATTTTTATCATATAAAAATTATAAATAAAATAGGAAGAGAGAAATATAAAAGAAAAATATAAGAGAAGACAATCTTCTCTTACCTTGTCTCTTCAAGACATTAACCTTTGATGTCTTAATTGAGGGCTCTTCTCCAAGAATCTTGGCACCACAAATCCTCCATGCCTTCTCCTCCTTGTCCTCTGATTTTTCAAGATTTTTTTAGGATTTTTCACAACCTCAAACCATCTCATAAGAGGCATCCATGTTTTATTGCAAGACTAGGTCAAAACCTAGTCAAAGGAGGACTTCTATGGGGCGTCCAAGAGTATTGCAAGACTAGGTCAAAACCTAGTCAAAGAAGGACTTCTATGGGGCGTCCAACTCTTGGACCCCCCTTTCACTTATTTTTTCATGTAACCACTGATTCTAATGCACAAAACCAAGGAAAAAAGGGTCGAATAAGATAGAGAGGCATGGGTAGAGTTGGCGCACAAGGGATGGAGGAGTTTGGGTCAAAGAAGACTCTTCCAAGTAGAAAACAATTTCCAACTTCCTTCTAATTTTAACCAAGTCAAAACAAATTCCCAAATATTCTGAATAGTGGGCATGGAAATACATAGAAAAAATCTAAAATTAAATATTTGGCATGGGCTTTAATAGGCACAAGAGAAAGAGAGAGAGTCCCAGTCCAACTAGGATTCATCTTGTTTGACTAGGTTAAAATTATTTTAAATCTAATTTAAATCTTATTTAAACTAGATTAAATATAATCTAATTAAGAATAATCCTAGTCCAACTAGGAGCTTAATTAAATTATATTAAATTAATTTTTAAATCTAATTTAAATCCTAAGTCAATCAGGTGCACCCAAGTCCTAGTCAAATAAGGAATTATTCTTACCTTGCAATTGGCTTGTCCAATAAATCAATTAGACTTAATCTAATTAAATTCAAACCAATTCTAATTGAATTAGATTCATGACCTCAGCCTGATTGCTCAATCAAATTGAGCCAATTAGCAATCCAATTGCTTATCGATCCTCCTACAACACTTGCATTAGGTCAAACATCAATCGCATTGAATGTTTGACCTTGAAATAATTCTCAATCATTGATTAACCATCCAATTAGGTTATAAGCTCTAATGTGTGTAACCCCATAGATTCAAACCTAAGCTGTTAGTATAGAAATTAATTTTTGTACCAATCGAAGTTACCATCTGGCAATGGTTCCCGATGTTCGGATAGGTTGAATGTATGCAAAGCAACGTTCTTAGAACCCTGGCCCATGGTTAGCATATAATTCATCCCTATGATCAATAATGCTCAAGAGGACTTCGAGTATGCTATTAAACACTCATACAAGTCATCTCTATTATGTCTCAAAATTTTGCAAATCCCGTGACACCTCACGAGGACTATCCAGGCCTAGGTTTTGCTAAATTAAAACACAGCAAGACATTCTCTTCCTAAAGTTAATCAGAAGTGGTCAATCCCATCTTGACTCATACACCAACTCTATAAGTACTTGATTGTATCCAAAAATTTTTCATCATCTATATTAGAAATACAGACAGTCCAGCACCAAAGTATAATGAGTTGCTCGTAAGTCACCGTGACGATCTCAGGTCGGAAGGACACTTATATCCATTGGCCTTAGCTAGCTACTCTTGACAGTAGAGTACTACATTGATCACGTTTAGTGCAAATATACTCCTACATCTCATCTGAATGCCATACCAGTGCTCTACACTACTTTATTACGAGGACAACCAACGTATATGGCATACAGTGACCTACACTCGATAAGTTATCATCCTTGTTAATAACTTATTATTTGATCATGAATAATTTAAGAATCATTCGATAAATCCTTTTTTATCAATTGATTGTGGTTCTAAGGATGTCATCATAATTTAGGAGTTTATTTAAGAAAGATAGAACTTTTATGATGAAATAGCCAAATTACTATTATTATTAGATAATTCATATACTAATTTCAATCATCTACTACTTAGATGATTGGCTTTAGAATATATTTTTGAACATTTGAATCTAGGATTTTATAGAAAGTAAGTTCTCAATTTAAATTCTATAAAATAAGTACATCATACATATTCTAGATTCAAAATAAAAATTACATATCAATATATACAATAAGAGGATCTGGATCTAAACATAAAACACATCATATGGATCAGATCATAAACTATTTAAGATTAAATTTAAAATTTAAAAATAAATCATAAATTATTTTAAATCTTATCTAACATATTTATAATTTAGATAATTTAGATCAGCACATACTAGGATAATTTTTTCATTGTAAGGGGTAAACCTTACAATAGGACAACCTTATAGCAGTATGTGCAATCCAATATTATTTAGATATAATCTTAATAATCTAAAATAGATCTAACATCTATTTAGTTTCAGATTTAAAATTAAAAAAATTGAATCATAAATTTCTTAGATCTAATCTAGATAGTTCATGATTCACATTTAGATCAGCACATATTAGGACAATCTTTTCATTGTAAAGGGTTAATCTTACAATAGGACAATCTTATGGCAGTATGTGCAATCTTTAATTAATTTTAATTTTTAAATTTATCCTCAAGCATATATGAATATGTTATAAAAGAACCTAAATACCCTGATAATACTATTGAAAAATATGCAGGATTTCATGCATGAATTTCAAAATTTTTTTGAAAATAATGCAGTGGAACATGCAGATTAAACCATTTAATCTACAAATGCATATAATCAAATTACTAAATCCTACAACTAGGACCTATAACATGTCATAATGCATTCTAAATCTGAAATTAAAAGGATTTGATATTGATCAAATCAATACCCTAGATCTAGAATAATTCTAGATCTGAAACCTAAATCACATCTAGATGAGAGAAGAGATCAAATGTCTTACCTTACGTGGGTTGAGAACTCTACGATTGATTTTTATTATTGCTTTTGGAGCTGCATGCACATCCAGCCTCTATAGAAGATCCACATGAGACTGCAACAAAATCAAAGGTTCGTCGAACGAAGATCCACTCGAAGTGCTAGCTTCTCATGGATCCCTCCAGATGGTTAATCTAAATTTATTCTTCGGATCTCTTGGATATTCCAAGAGATGAAGAATTAAAAAAGGATTAGAAAAGAAATCCAACCTTTGGATCTTTTATAAATCAAAAATAAAATATATTAGAAAAGGATCCTAAGAGAAAATAAATCTTCTCTTTCAAGACATTAACAACTGATGTCCTGAAACCATCCTTATGCTAGGACAAAGGGAAGACCTTCTCCCCTAGGCTTTTTTCATATTTTCACATCTCATACACTCTGATTTTTCTCATAAAAAAATCATACAAAATATAGAGAAGAAGGATTCTCAAAGAAACCCTAAGAGAAGACTATCTTCTCTTTTTCTTCTCTCATTAGGACATGATCAAATCATATCCAAAATTGATCTTCATGCCCCAACACCTTGAAGCACAGATCCCCATGCCCTCATCCTCTCTCTCTTAGATTTTTATCATATAAAAATTACATAAAATAAATAAAAAAAAAGTACTTAAAAGAAAAATAAAGAGAAGACGATCTTCTCTTACCTTTGTCCCTTCAAGACATCAACATTTGATGTCTTGATGAAGATATTTTTTTCAAGAAACTTGGTGCCCCAAACCTCCATTTCTTGTCCTTCTTTTCTTCTAATTTTTTCATAATTTTTTTAGATTTTGCACATCCTAAACCTGATAGGAGGCATCCTCCCTTTTATATATAGAAGACTAGGTCAAAACCTAGTCTTAAAAGGACACCAAGAAGGAGTTTTAGGAGGCGTCCAACTCTTTGATGCCTCTCCCCTTATTTCTTTGGTGTGAAGATTAGAAAACCATATTTCAAACCAAAGGAATTAAGTGCACAGAAAAAAAGAAGGCATGAAAAACAAATCCATAAGAAAAGAAGCTATTTTGGAGAATTTGGACTCTTTCAAAAGGAAACAAAACCAAACCACTTACCAAATTTGATCAAATCAAATTTTAATTAA
This sequence comes from Cocos nucifera, assembly GCA_006176705.1. Taxonomy (NCBI): domain Eukaryota; kingdom Viridiplantae; phylum Streptophyta; class Magnoliopsida; order Arecales; family Arecaceae; genus Cocos; species Cocos nucifera. The sequence continues at coordinate 269,821 of QRFJ01001583.1, forward strand.
TCTCTTCAAATATTTAGTGCATGGAGAATCTCTTATTGGTGTGGAGAACATCACATAAAAATCTAAAAATAAAATATGAGCATTGACTTTTATTGGCGTAAGGAAGGAGTGAGAATCCTAGTCCAACTGGGACTCTTCTTGTTTGACTAGGTCAAAACTATTTTGAACCTAATTCAAATTAAATTAAATACAACCTAATTAAAGATGATCCTAATCCAACTAGGAGCTTAATTAAATTTTAATTAAATTATATTTAATTCTAATTTAAATCCTAACTCAATTAGGAATTAGGTGCACTCAAATTTCAGTCCGATTGCTCAATCAAATTAAGCCAATTTGCAATCCAATTACTAATCGATTTTCCTGCAATACTTGCATTAGGTGAAACATCAATCGCATTGAATGTTTAACCTTAGAATAATTCTCAATCATCGATTAACCATCTGATTAAGTTACAACCTCTTATATGTGTGATCCTATAGGTTCGAACCTTAGCTAGTAGCATAGGAATCAATTCCTATACCAGTCGAAGTAACCATCTAGCAATGATTTTCAATGTTTGGATAGATCGAATGTATGCAAAGCAACATTCTTAGAACCTTGGCCCATGGTTACCATCTAATTCATCTCTATGACCAAAAATGCTCAAGACGACTTCGAGTATGCTGTCAACACTCATACAGGCCATCTCTATTGCATCTTAAAATTTTGCAAATCCCGTAACTCCTCATGAGGATTACTCAAGCATAGATTTTGCTAAATTGAAACACAATAATATATTCTCTTTCTGAAGCTAATCAGAAGTGGTCAATCCCATCTTGACTCATAACTGACTTTATAAGTACTTGACTATACTCAGAAACCTTCTGAATCTATATTAGAAATACACACAGTCTGGCACCAAAGTACAGTGAGTTGCTTGCAAGTCACTATAGTGATCTTAGGTCAGAGGAACACTTATATCCATTGGCCTGCTAGCTACTCTTGATAGTAGAGTGCTATATTGGTCGCGTTCAGTGCAGATGTACTCCTACATCTCATCTGGATGCCATACCAGTGTTTGCACACCACTTGGTTACGAGGACAACCAACGCATATGGCATACAATAATCTACACTCGATAAGTTATCTTTCTTATTAATAACTTTGTTAGATATATGTGCCCTAGAAGCCAGAATTGGCTGACACTTGTAATACACTTCTAGGGGCAAAATTGTAATTTTGACTAAAAATCAATAAATGGGTTATTTTCTATCACATATGTGTATTTAGTGTCTGTGATACATCCTTTGAGTTAATGGTAATGATAATTCATATTTTCAAGAGTTGAAAATTTAAGACATGAATAATCATTATTAACTCATAAATTGCTCCTGACCATAGGATCATCACGAGGATGGTGATTGATCCGAAAGGTTGGTGTACAATCGCTTCTCTTTAGTAGATGAGTCTTGAGTCTATGGTGTGGAGACACCAGAGCGAGAGTACAGATACTCGTTAGAGAACGAGGGCATAGAGCGTGACCACTTCGAGTAGTCATTAGGGAGTCTACCTTCTTGTCAATGACTGACTCGATGCTGCAGTAGTGTATCTGGTTCTTTGACCTGAGATGCATCGACAGTTCACCTTGAGGGTGTTATAGTTTGACTACACCATTACTCGGTCTCCTAGCCATATGGAACCCTGAGGTGTATGTTGGCTATGACATGTTCATTGTAGGAACTGGATTGCATCAAGATGGAATCTATCTACCTCGATGGTAGAGGAGTAGCCTTATGATGATCATGAGAATCAAGTCCAGAAATCCATGGCCATGGTAGAGTGAAATAATAGAAAGAGTTTCTATTTAGATTTTCACATTGGACTCGAATCGAATGATTACATCATATGACAGAGACTAGGGTTTGACGAGTTCACCTTAACCCTAATCTGATCGGGGCTCAAGATAGAAGAACTGAATCACACAGGTAGCTGCACCAAGAGGTTTGCATTCAGCTCTGATGGGTTGCCACCATATACTGCTAGGTGTCACTGGTGGATTTTGGGAGCAATTAGAATGATTTAGATGATCGATCATTCTAGCTGTTCGAATCAGAAGAGTTCTGATCCATCAAAAGGAGTTTCGATGATGTCGATGATAGAGATCATGACATATCCCATTACCATATAGAACTGAACCTAACTGGGTCACACAAACAAGGGTTTGAATCTGGTGATCATCAATTGAACTGATCTAGTTCAATTGATCTGAATGAGATTCAATTAGGTTCAAGGAAATCGTGCTAGCACTCGATTGAACCTAACGTTCTTCTTTTGCTATCATAAATAAGTTATCCTGTCTGAGCCAAAGGAGTTTGTGCTCAAACAGAGGCCTTCATATGGTCTGACAGGAGGTTGTCCAAGTCAGAAAAGGTTGTCTTATTTGTAAGACACTACCTGCCATTTTTGGTCACCTGCCATTTCTTGTTCTTTGACTTTGGTCAAAAGTCTACCTTTGACTGGTCAAACATTGACCGTTGACACTTTGACTTTTGACCACATGTCATGCACCTATTGGAGAGCTGGTGGGGGCCTGTCCCCCTGCTAGAACCTGGCAAGGAGAAGGGTGCACGCCACCCTAGGCGTGTGCCCAAGTTGGAGGTGCCTAGGAGTCCTTGTTGGACAAGGACTCCATCTCCTTTTTGGATTCCAATTAGAGTTCTTCTAAGAACCAACTTTGACTGGTCTTAGGCACCCTCTAAGGAGGAATCCAGGGGACTCTATTCCCACCAATCAGATTTAGATCTGATTTCACAAAGGGTTGTGATTGGTTGGGAAGAAGAGGAGTTGGATCACAACTAGTCTATAAATAAGACCCTGTATCCAACTCAGATTGTATGAGATATAGAGATATGATGAGATCATAGTTTCTCCATGCCCCAAGGCTGCCTCTCCCCTCCTTCTCCACGCCATAGTCTCTTCTCCCCTTGCTCTCCACGTCCAAAAGGAGTTTTGGACCTTGGTTGGTGCGATTCAGATCAAAGAAAGGCGATCAAAAATAAGAAGGCTGTGCTGCTGCAAAGGACGACTGCTCATCTTCAAAAGAGTTTTGAAGATCCTCTAGATCAGATCCAGATCTGATTTTTGGAGGTGTGATAGAGAAGAAGAGGATCTCCAGATCCAACCCTGAGTGGATACCGGTAGAGGCCAGGCGCTTGCATGGCTAAGATCCAGAACCTTCCGCTGCAAACAGGATCATCAACAGGGTAATAGGATTACCCAGATCAGGTAAATTAAATTTGATTTAATTTATCTTTTAATTTTATTTTATTAAAATAATAAGAATCAGATCTGAAACATATCAAGATCTAATTGGGATCAAGAGAAAATTTTTGAAATATATCTCTTGATCTGATCAGATCTGAACGAACCTGGACCGGGAAATCAGGATTTCCCTTCAACTGGTATCAGAGCCATGGTTCTAAATTATTTAGATCTGATTTTAAATTTATTTTAATTAAAAAATAATTGATTTTCAGATGTCACATGAGATGTGATCAGATCTGAAATCAGAAAAAATTAAAATTAAATAATTTGGATCTAAGATTAGAAGATATGCATGACTAGTTCTAGAATAGAATAGTTCTATAGAATATTCTTGCATATTTTTGATTTAATCTGATTAAATCATATTTTAGATCTTTTATTTACTATTTTTTGATATTATAAGTGTTATAATAACATCTGAAAAATAGCAAATAAAAATTATTTAATTTTTGAATATCATATGAGATATGATTGATGCATGTCTAGACTAGTTGTAGAATAGTTCTACATAATTGTCTAGATTAGAATTTATTTTGATTAGATCAATTTAAATCTAATTTTTTAGATTATTATGAGATAATTTAGATCTAAAAACATGCATGATTATGATACATGAGATGTATGCAAAATATGCCATGATTAGATCTAACTTTTATATATGAGATATATGATATAGATCTAAATACTGTTTTGTAGTATTGAATGTTCCTGATTAAGGCGTTCCTCTTGGCCGTCCGGATCATAAGAACGAAGAAGGGTTTAAAGGCCCTCTCTTCCCATTCGATGGGGTGTTCTTATGATGTGTAGGGGTGCTGCGTGTTCGTCCTTAATCAGAAACCCAAAACTTACTTTCTGCAAAACCCTAGATCCTGAAACCCTAGGATTTATTGTGCATATTTTGTTTATGAACCCTACTTAATTAAGAATTAAGTTTATGGAATATTAATTAGGTCTAAAATTGAGAATTTCAGATCTAAGACATATTCATAATACTGGGTTCGGGCTTGGGTAGCTCAATTAGGTCTAAGCGGTTGATCAAACCGAATCAAGAGTTGGTTAGATGGGATCAACAATGCTTAAATTGACCAGCCTAATAGGATTAAGTCTGGGTCAAGATCGAGTCACGATCAAGCAAGACCTAATTAGGCTCAGAGGTTAGAGTCTGGATTGTAGGCTAACCCAATTGGTTCTGACTCAACAATTTGGTGTCTAAGGTAAGTTTGGCACATACGACCGACTGGTTTTTAATTGGAAGCTACTCGACCTGAATGCATTCTTGTACGAGTTAATGGCATATTCCTTCCACCGGTCTCACTTACCTGGCCATATCTGTTGACACAGTTCTGATCTGAGGTGGTCAATAATCCGAGCTAACCCATGCCACTAGGTTAGTCATAATTGTTATGACTAATGCCAAGTCTAGTTTAATGAGACCTGAATCAATTCTCCCTAAGAAAAGATTAAGTCTGAGGTCTTCCACCATTGTAGATGTGCGGGCCCTTCCCGGGGTTGATTGTTCTCGGCTGGATACAGTGGCTCAGTTGCACCGGGAAGATGCAACCATGTCTATTAGGCATTGGATGCTATGGGCTGGAGGATGAGTTGGGCTCAATATTTCTGGATACGGTGAGAGACTCAATTAGGAACCCAGTCTATGCAAATGGTGGGTCTGACTTAACTAAGGAGTGGATCAATATTTCGGATACGGTGAGATTCATGAATTAGAGACCAAGTTTGGGTGCACCATGATTAGAGAATCATTGAACAAGAGTTGTTCACTCATTGGCTAACCCATCACCAATAACTGTTAGGTGAGGTGATGAGTCAGTTGGTGAGACCGCACCACCCACTAGAAATCATTAATCATGGAGATTTTTCGCATCTCTACAGAGGGAGTGTAGGGATCCGAGAAAATAGTGGGAGCTAATTTATTTAAAAATAAAATCCCTAAATAAATTGGTCAAGTCAAAATTACAGTATCTAACTAGAATCTTTGACTCTCTACAGGAAAAATGTCTGCGTCCAACCCATTGGCACGTATCCTGGACACACATAGACTGACCGGACCCAATTATAAAGATTGGCTCAGGAACTACAAAATTAGTTTTGGGTTTCGAGAAGTTAACCCATGTTTTGGACCAGGACCCTCCCACCTTACCAGCCCGTCCATCCTATTGAACAGAGAGCGTCTCTGGAAAAATGGATAGACGAAGATAATAAGGCCAGATATTACATGTTGGGCTCGATGTCTGATGAGCTCCAGCGCCAACATGAAGATATCGGGACTGCTCGCCAAATGTTGGCTCACCTGCAGGAGATGTTTGGTGAACAGAGTCGCGCAGCCAAATATCAAGTCACGAAATGACTTTTTAAGGCTAAGATGCGTGATGGGCAGTCAGTCCAAGATCACTGTCTGACAATGATCAAGGACATGGAAGAGCTTGAGAAGCTCGGTGTGAAGTTAGACTTGGACCTGCAGAATGATATTATTCTGCAATCCTTGACTGATGCATATGGGCAATTCATCATGAATTACCACATGCATAAACTTCAAAATTCCTTGGCCGAATTAATGAATATGCTGGTTACCGCTGAGCTTTCTATGAAAGGTTCTAAAGGCTCAGTTCTTGCTATGGAACGGACTTCTTCCAAAAGAAAGTCTTATGGAAAGAAAAAGAAGTCTGTGAAAAAGCAGAAGGTGGAAGGAACAAAGAAGAAGAAGGCAGAGCCGAAGATGAAAGTCGCTGGCAAAGGAAAGTGTTTCCATTGCAACAGCGACGGCCATTGGAAGCGGAACTGCCCTACTTACCTGGCCACCCTGAAGAACAAGAAGGAAGGTCCTTCTGGAGGTATGCTCGTTATTGAGTCTAACCTTACGATTTCTTCTGCATCCAGTTGGGTGCTTGACTCTGGTTCTAGTGCTCATCTGTGCCTACAGCTAGCTGATGGAGCTTAGACAAGAAGGATTACCTTCTTTCTGGTTTAACATTCTTAGGAAATGTGATTATTTCATTGCTTGCTAAATGGTTTATATCAGCTACATATTGATGTACCTGTACCTATTCTAACTATCGAGCAAAACGTGAATGCCAAACGACCTAGGGATAGTCCAAATGATAGATATCTATGGCACCTGAGATTAGGTCATATAGCAGAAGATAGGATCAACAAATTGGAGAAAAATGGGCTATTGAGTCCATTGACTTTCGAGTCATATCCAACTTGTGAATCCTTGTCTTCAAGGCAAAATGACTAAACTCCCTTTTGTTGGACATGGGGAGAGGGCCACAGATCTCCTTGCCCTAGTACATACTGATGTGTGCGGCCCATTTGATGTGCCGGCTAGAGGCAATTTTGTCTACTTCATTACCTTTACCGATGATCTGTCTAGGTATGGGTATGTGTATCTTATGAGACACAAGTCTGAAGCTTTTGAAAAGTTCAAAGAATTCAGACATGAAGTAGAAAAACAAACTGAAAAACCCATTAAGGTTCTTCGATCAGATCGAGGAGGTGAATACCTTAGCCAGGGAAATTCCTAGACTATCTCAAGGAAAATGGCATAGTCTCTCAATGGACTCCACCAGGAACACCTCAACTCAACGGGGTTTCAGAATGGAGAAATCGGACCTCTATTGGATATGGTTCGATCCATGATGAGCTTCACAGACCTCCCTGATTTTCTTTGGGGACACTCATTGTTAACTTCAATTTATCTACTGAATAGGGTTCCCTCTAAAACCGTTCCTACCACACCGTATGAGATATGGCACGGTAAGAAACCAAGTCTGAGTCATCTCAGAATTTGGGGTTGTCCGGCTCATGTCAAAAGACAACAAGCGGACAAGTTAGAGTTTAGGTCCTTCAGAGCTCGATTCATAGGATATCCTAAAGAGTCATTAGGATACTATTTCTACATTCCAGAAGACCACAATGTGATTGTGAGTCGACATGCCATCTTTCTTGAAAAATAGTTTATTCAAGATAGCGGCATTGGAAAGCAGATTCAAGCTTGATGAGAAAGTCTCACAAGTACAACGAGCTAAGGACCAATTGGAACCAAATCAGGTTGAGCCAATAAGAACACTACCTCCTCCACCTCGTAGATCGGAAAGAGTTTTCCCGTCCCCCTGAAAGATACTTAGGTATTATTTCAGAGGAATGTAGAGGAAAATGTTCCTCGTAGGTAATGGTGCTCATGGTGATGATCCCAAAACCTACAACGAGGCGATATCAGATATCGACTCCGAGAAATGGCTAGAGGCAATGCAGTCAGAAATTGACTCGATGCACTCAAACCAAGTCTGGACCTTGGTAGATCCACCAGAAGGTATAGTACCTATTGGGTGTAAATGGATCTTCAAGAGAAAGATTGGTGCAGATGGGAATGTGGAGACATTCAAGGCTAGACTAGTGGCAAAAGGTTATAGTCAACGCGAAGGCATTGACTATCAGGATACCTTTTCCCCAGTGGCTATGCTAAAATCCATCCGCACATTGCTTGCCTGTTGCAGCCTATTTCGATTATGAAATATGGCAAATGGACGTGAAAATGGCATTCTTAAATGGATATCTTGAGGAAGATATCTATATGGAACAGCCGCTAGGTTTCACATCCAGTGATACTGATCACAAGGTTTGCAAGCTGCAAAGGTCCATATATGGACTTAAGCAAGCATCTCGGAGCTGGAACACTCGTTTCAATGATGTGATCAAAATAGTTTGGTTTCATCAAAAATGAAGAGGAACCATGTGTTTTCAAAAAGGGTCAGTGGGAGCGCTGTTGTCTTCCTCGTATTGTACGTGGATGACATCCTCCTTATTGGGAATGATATTCCCATGATGACAATCAGTCAAAGATATGGTTGTCCAAGGAATTCTCCATGAAAGACCTAGGTGAAGCATCCTTTATTCTAGGAATTAAGGTCTATAGGGATAGACCGAATAGGATGCTAGGACTTTCACAGAAGATGTACATAGAGAAAGTACTAAAGAGGTTTAGTATGGAAAACTCTAAGAGGGGATTAATACCCTTCAGACATGGTATTCATCTTTCCAAGAAGATGTGCCCCAGCACACCTGAGGAAATAGAACGCATGAGCAAGATCCCTTATGCTTCTGCAATAGGGAGCCTCATGTATGCCATGCTATGTACACGACCTGATATAGCCCATGCTGTGAGTGTCACAAGCAGATATCAGTCAAATCCAGGTGAAGAACACTGGACTTCTGTGAAATGTATCCTTAAGTACTTGAGAAGAACTAAGGATATGATGTTGGTCTTTGGTAACGGAGAACTCCAAGTCCAGGGATACACAGACTCGGATTTCATGTCCTGATGTAGATGATCGAAAGTCGACATCTGGCAGTCTATTTATGTGCAATAGTGGTTCTGTCAGCTGGAAGAGTTCCAAGCAAACGGTGATACCACCCCATCCACGATTACCTCGAAACCTCGAGAAGGGTTACGTCGAGGTCAAGAGAGTCAACTCCACAGATAATGTGGCAGACCCACTTACAAAGCCGTTGGGCCAGCAGAAGATCGAAGCCCACCTTGAGAAGATGGGACTTAGACTTGTAGCCAATTGGCTTTAGGACAAGTGGGAGATTGTTAGATATATGTGCCCTAGAAGCCAGAATTGGCTGACACTTGTAATACACTTCTAGGGGCAAAATTGTAATTTTGACTAAAATCAATAAATGGGTTATTTTCTATCACATATGTGTATTTAGTGTCTGTGATACATCCTTTGAGTTAATGGTAATGATAATTCATATTTTCAAGAGTTGAAAATTTAAGACATGAATAATCATTATTAACTCATAAAATTGCTCCCGACCATAGGATCATCACGAGGATGGTGATTGATCCGGAAGGTTGGTGTACAATCGCTTCTCTTTAGTAGATGAGTCTTGAGTCTACGGTGTGGAGACACCAGAGCGAGAGTATAGGTACTCGTTAGAGAATGAGGGCACTGAGCGTGACCACCTCGAGTAGTCATTAGGGAGTCTACCTTCTCGTCAATGACTGACTCGATGCTGCAGTAGTGTGTCTGGTTCTTTGACCTGAGATGCATCGGCAGTTCACCTTGAGGGTGTTATAGTTTGACTACACCATTACTCGGTCTCCTAGCCATATGGAACCCTGAGGTGTATGTTGGCTATAGACATGTTCATTGTAGGAACTGGATTGCATCAAGATGGAATCTATCTACCTCGGTGGTAGAGGAGTAGCCCTATGATGATCATGAGAATCAAGTCCAGAAATCCATGGCCATGGTAGAGTGAAATAATAGAAAGAGTTTCTATTTAGATTTTCACATTGGACTCGAATCGAATGATTACATCATATGACAGAGACTAGGGTTTGACGAGTTCACCTTAACCCTAATCTGATCGGGGCTCAAGATAGAAGAACTTGAATCACACAGGTAGCTGCACCAAGAGGTTCGCATTCAGCTCTGATGGGTTGCCACCATATACTGCTAGGTGTCACTGGTGGATTTTGGGAGCAATTAGAATGATTTAGATGATCGATCATTCTAGCTGTTCGAATCAGAAGAGTTCTGATCCATCGAAAGGAGTTTCGATGATGTCGATGATAGAGATCATGACATATCCCATTACCATACAGAACTGAACCTAACTGGGTCACACAAACAAGGGTTTGAATCTGGTGATCATCAATTGAACTGATCTAGTTCAATTGATCTGAATGAGATTCAATTAGGTTCAAGGAAATCGTGCTAGCACTCGATTGAACCTAACGTTCTTCTTTTGCTATCATAAATAAGTTGTCCTGTCTGAGCCAAAGGAGTTTGTGCTCAAACAGAGGCCTTCATATGGTCTGATAGGAGGTTGTCCAAGTCAGAAAAGGTTGTCTTATTTGTAAGACACTACCTGCCATTTTTGGTCACCTGCCATTTCTTGTTCTTTGACTTTGGTCAAAAGTCTACCTTTGACTGGTCAAACATTGACCATTGACACTTTGACTTTTGACCACATGTCATGCACCTATTGGAGAGCTGGTGGGGGCCTGTCCCCCTGCCAGAACCTGGCAAGGAGAAGGGCGCACGCCACCCTAGGCGTGTGCCCAAGTTGGAGGCGCCTAGGAGTCCTTGTTGGACAAGGACTCCATCTCCTTTTTGGATTCCAATTAGAGTTCTTCTAAGAACCAACTTTGACTGGTCTTAGGCGCCCTCTAAGGAGGAATCCAGGGGACTCTATTCCCACCAATCAAATTTAGATTTGATTTCACAAAGGGTTGTGATTGGTTGGGAAGAAGAGGAGTTGGATCACAGCTAGTCTATAAATAAAACCCTGTATCCAACTCAGATTGTATGAGATATAGAGATATGATGAGATCATAGTTTCTCCACGCCCCAAGGCTTCCTCTCCCCTCCTTCTCCATGCCATAGTCTCTTCTCCCCTTGCTCTCCACGTCCAAAAGGAGTTTTGGACCTTGGTTGGTGCGATTCAGATCAAAGAAAGGCGATCAAAAATAAGAAGGCTGCGCTGCTGCAAAGGACGACTGCTCATCTTCAAAAGAGTTTTAAAGATCCTCCAGATCAGATCCAGATCTGATTTTTGGAGGTGTGATAGAGAAGAAGAGGATCTCTAGATCCAACCTGAGTGGATACCGGTAGAGGCCAGGCGCTTGCGTGGCTAAGATCCAGAACCTTCCGCTACAAACAGGATCATCAACAGGGTAATAGGATTACCCAGATCAGGTAAATTAAATTTGATTTAATTTATCTTTTAATTTTATTTTATTAAAATAATAAGAATCAGATCTGAAACATATCAAGATCTGATTGGGATCAAGAAATTTTTTTTTGAAATATATCTCTTGATTTGATCAGATCTGAACGAACCTGGACCGGAAAATCAGGATTTCCCTTCAAACTTATCATTTAATCATGAATAATTTAAGAACCATTCGATAAATTCTTCTTTATCAATTGATTGTGGTTCTAAGAACTTTATCATAATCTAAAAGTTTATTTAAGAAAGATAAAACTTGTATGATGAACCAGCCAAATAACTATTATTATTAGATAATTTATATACTAATTCCAATCATCTACTACTTAGATAATTGACTTTTGGACATATTTTTCAATAATGTGTGCTAGACAAAGCTCTCAACGACTGTCATTAGCTCTCTTTTAATGACTGTAGAACCTATAAAGGCATGCCGAACCTCGACCTGATAAATTCAAATAGCATAAAGGGTTGCTATTCAATTGATTCTAGTCATTGGTTTAAAATAGATAGTAGAACTTCATGAAGTATCGAATCCCAGCATAGCCCAACCTTGCTTGGTGGTCGACCTTGAAGGCAACCAAATTCCTCCACCATAAATAGCAAATCTCATCAATTTAACAAATCAGGGATCCCATCCAACCAAATTTCTCTCTATTTGAACTTCTCTACTTTGCTTTATAAATCATAGACCTTAGCATTCCTGCACCAAGGACCTCGATCGGATGAATTTGAGTCAGCAACAGAACTTCGCCAGCAACATAAGTCTGAGCTTCTTTCAGAGGATATGACTATAGTCCTAATCAAAGAATCCATCATCCTTTCTAACCTTTAGCTCCCTAGAATAATGCTAATGTCCACCTTTAGCCGAGCTTGAGGCTAGCTGAACTTCTGAAAGTAGTTAGAGCAGCATCAGAAAGAAGCTCTGAGTCTTAACATTCACCCATCTCAATCCTCAGTCAATCTCGGATCTCTATTGTCCCAGTCGAGCTCCTTCGAGAAAGCCTGGCCACAATCCTCATTGAAGATCCTATCATCCTCTCTTTGGCCTCTTGTCCAAATGCTCCCACCTGCTTTTGGCAGATCTTGAAGGCAATCAAACTTTTGGAAGTTGTCAAAAGTAGTCTCAGTAGAATCCAATCGCAAGTCCATCATTAGCTACTTAAAAATCGACCTTCAAGCTCAGCCAGTCAGACTACGAATTTTCCTTCCCAATATGAATAGCCTACTACTAGGCACAGACACCTTCGACCTCTCATCTAAACTTCAACAAATGAAATTCAACCACCTATAAATTATGACAAATGATAGTCCACTCTCCATAACAAACTCTTAGTGGCCTAAATGGCCTACTAATATTCTGTTATGGTTGTCACTATCATTCTATTATGAGCTTCGTCTATAAAAGGGATCCTTCAGATATGTCTTCTTTTCTGAGCTCTCCCTTTTGCTTTAATTTTTTTTTGGATACTCCATTCTTATTGGCTAGAAAACTAATTTGACCATCAGAGGATCCTGCCAAACTTACCCACCTCCGGTCTGGACTTCATCTTGCAGGCCTCATCAGTGATCCCATCACCTCTAGCTCCAATGAATTCTAGCGTCCAACTATTTTTTGCACCAACATGAATATATTTAGATTAGATCTAAAGTAGATTTATGTTTATGTTATTTGTTATTTGCATATTAATTATGAATTAAACATACAACTTGATTGGTAGAACCATGTTGTAAAAATATTTTATAAACATGAAAATCAATTTTAAAATATCGAACCCCAACCCTCAATCCAAAACTTAATTAACAATTAAGAATTATTTTGTTTAGGATCTAGGATTATGAATTGAAGATCCTAAGGCATAAATCATAATACTTTGGTTAATGGATTAAAGAAAATTAAGTTCATTAATTGGATTAGACCTAAGGTTAGATTAAAGAATGGACTTAATTAGAGAATTGACTAAATCTAATCAACTGTTATCTTAGATTAGATTAAGATCTCTTTAGATCAATTACAATAGTTGTAGTTGCTCAAGTTCATCTCTTTAATGAGAACCAAAATGAACTTGATTTCTGGCTAAATGGTCTAGCCCAAAATGTTAGGTTGATCCAATTAAAACTAATTAGCAGTTGGTGTCTAAGGTAAGTCTGGCAACTTTGATCGATGGTTTTTAATTAGGAGCTACTCACACTAATTTGGTCTTTGATGAGTTAATGGCATATCCCTCCCACTAAACTCGCTTACCTAGCTTTCTCGGTGAAGTTATGTTTTGATTAGATCATTTGACAATTTGAGCTGATCCGTGTTAGCTAGGTAAACCAATGTGACTGATTTAGGTGCTCCTAGACTAGCCCATCTATGGTCTTCCTTAATATGACTTGGTGAAGTCAGTGGAAGGATCATAATTAGCTAGTTCATTTGACTTATTTCTCTTAAAATATATTAACCAAATCCTCTAAAATTATTAGATCCTTAAAAATAAAATAGTTATGGTGAAAACTAGATCATAGCCTCCTATTAAGTTGAGTGATAATGGATCCATTAGTTAGATAATCATTAGAGTTTCAAAGGTTTGGTGCTTATCAGCTAGTGAAATTATCATTTATAATATGATTTCTTGATCGTGTCTCTCTAAATGATGATTAGGTTGACCAACCAAAATTAGACTTAATCATTCAATGATTAGATGGACCAAGTATAGTCATGTTAATGGTTGGACCTAATTGGATCTTTTTAATAGAGGCCAAAGCCTACTGATTAGTAACTAGGCCAAATTAAATTACTAGAAATTATTTAGAAAAATAATTGATTATGAACCTATCTTTAGATGTACATGGGTTGATAGATCAAAATCGAGCTCGTGTGCAGTCTATGTGGATTCTAGTACCTACTAAAGAATTAAGATAATTGCTCAAATCGGAGGTAGCGGCTACCAATTTAAATAAAATAGTGAAAATTTTTTTTAATTAAAGCTTAAATTTTTAGATTTAATAAATAATTTACTAATTAGATCTTAGTTTTTCTTTATGTAGTTATGGCCACTATCCAATCGCTCTGATCATTATTGGATAATGATAAGTTAGTGGGATCCAACTTCGATAGTTGGTATCAAAAGTTGAAGATTATCCTTGAGCATGAATGGATCTTGTACGTTCTGATAGATCCGATGCTCAAGGAGCCAGCCCATAATGCACTTGGTATGGTTAAAGACACTTATTAGAAGTGGCTTAATGATTGAACTATAGTGCATTGCATCATGTTGGTGGCTATGAGCGATGAGTTCAGTTATAGGTTTGAGTCAGCTCAGTCAGAAGACATGCTTCAATTATTGAACGAGTCTTTTGGCACAGCTGACGATGTTGAGAGGCACAAGACTAGTTGTGCCATCTTTAATGCTCGAATGAGGGATGGCGTGTCAATTACTGATCATGTATTGTACATGATCAAGTTGATTGATTGAGCATTTGAGCAAGCTTGGTTTTTCTTTACATGTGTAGCTAGGAAAAGATGCTATTCTGAACTCACTACCCAAGTCTTACCTCCTTTTCCTTACTCTTTATAGAATGACAAAGCCTAAAGTCAATTATCATGGGTTGCTGGGATTGCTTCAAACCATTAAAAAGGATCACCAACTCCACAAAGAGTTTGTGAATCTAGTGGAAGGATCTTCTTTTAGTTTTTGATCCTTTAAAAAAGAAAAGAAGAATAAGAATAAGAAGTCCAAGAAGGTGCAAGTTCAGTCCAGAACATCAGTGTAGGGTCAGACCAAGAAGACTAAGCTTGACAAGAGTCAAGCAGAGTACTTCTTTTACAAGAAGTGGGGGCTTTGGAAGAGGAGCTATCCTCAGTACATTGCCTCCCTGAATCCGAATAGGCCAAAAAAGAAGCAAATTATTGCTAGGCAAGATACTTATATGATAATTTCTTACAATTTTTTTATTTATGATATTACTGATTAGATATTGGATACCGAAAGTCTTTACTATATTTGCAGTTCATTGTAGGGGTTATAGGTCAGTAGGAGATTCAAGTAAGGTGAAAGATTCCTAAATGTTGGAGATGGAAGATAAGTTCTAGTTCTAGCATTAGGGATCATGAAACTTGTATTTGAGTCTCA
Organism: Cocos nucifera; assembly: GCA_006176705.1. Classification (NCBI taxonomy): domain Eukaryota; kingdom Viridiplantae; phylum Streptophyta; class Magnoliopsida; order Arecales; family Arecaceae; genus Cocos; species Cocos nucifera. The sequence goes on from QRFJ01001583.1 coordinate 285,009, forward strand.
TTCCACTATTCTTAGTGATTATTATTTTTATTCTAGTTTCTTATTGAATATCATTTCTATAGGCCTTTCGGTCAAAAATAATTATGAAATTTTAATAAAATTTTTTTTTGTGATGTCATTTTAAATGATGATATAATCTTTTTTGGATATTTGAGCAATAGTATCTATAAAATATCACAACCTATTAATGTAGTCTGCTCCACAAGCATGCACCCTAGATTAGATAATGTATCTGATATTTACTTATGGTACTATAAGCTGGTCACATCAATAAGAACAGGATAAATAGGTTAACTCAAGAAAAAATTTTTGAAGTTAATGATTGTAAATTACTTTCAACTTGTGAGTCTTATCTTCTTAGGAGAATGACCAAGTCATCTTTTACTGAAAAAAGATGAAAGAGCCACTGAGCTCTTAGGTCTAGTATATAGTGATGTATGTGGATCCATGAGCATAAGTGCTAGAGGTGGATATTGATGCTTGTCGTGGCACACCAAAATTAACCCTACTCATTGATGCGTGCTAATCTGTAGCTATAGCAAGTGCACCAATCGATCAAGTAATAAAGTAAATGAGTAGAGTATCATCCCTAGAGGATTGAAAAATAAGTACTCAAAAGCTCTTTCCTATGCTTTATTTAGAAGATCGATTTATGAGAATAAAAAATTAAAGAATAAAATAAAGAAATAATTAAAAATTTTAAGGAAATAGAGAGAGTGTAATTATTAGGGTTAAGCTTAAGAGTAATGTGTTACTAAGGCAATTGGGTTCACCAACTCAGTCAATACAATATTCAGATTATTAGATTAATTTTATTTCATGTGACGGTGGAGTCTCCTAATTTATTCACTACCCTTTGGTCCAGGCGTAGCAAAACTATCAATATTTATTAATTATCCTTTGATCTAAATATAATTTAAATAAATATTAATGCATTAAGTTTTGTGAAATTCTCTAATTAAAATATGCTGCGTCCAAAGCACACTAAAATTCCTGCATGCACATGAATTCTAATTTGATTCATAATATAAGGTATATAATCAAGAAGCAATAATATAGATGTACTTGGTCCGTAACATCTATGTTCATCAAATCAATTAGAAGATGGCCGGTAATCTAAAAGCATTAAGATCAAATTTATATACTCCTCATGAATAAAATTTAAAATTAAAAATAAATCATACTGAATATTGCATCAAAAGAGTGGCTACACCTTAGCCTTAGTAAAAGAAAATTTAGTTCATGATAATAAGTTCAAAAATAGCAAATAAAATAAAAAGCATAAAAAAATTAGACTGTTTGATTGCTAAAATTGATTGTCCGTCGCTTTTAGTGTGGAAAACTTGGTGAAGAAGAAAAGAAGCTCCTTGATCAATATTCTGATTGTCGGAAGAAGAAAAAGAAAAAAAATTAAAAGCCCTTCCTTTTCTCTCAAAAATCTCTCCTCTTTCTACCTCTCTCCTCGCTTTCTCTTCTTTTTCTTTTTTTTTCACTATCTCACCTTTTTTTTTTTGTGCTGAGCATCCTGGTCTTTCCTTCACCATTTTATGTGAATTTTCACACTTGATCTAGGTACAGAAACCCAGTTACTAGGCTTTGGACAATCCATATATACTCTATCTTTTGCACTTTATTTTTAGGCAGGTAGCTCTTTTCTTAAATTTAAGTTTTTTTGATTAGAATATATATTAATTATCAATTTTTAGTGATAATTGAATTCTCAGTTGGCCTTATAATCAATACCTACTTTGCCTTATTAGTGTGCATGTGCAATTAGAAGTGCTAATAGTCTTTTAATGACCTAAGTAGGCTGCTAAAAGTCGACCAACTAATCTACTTCTTTAACTCGTTACATTCATTAGCAAATAATTCTATCTTTTATCACTTGTCCAGTCTATCTTGCTCAAGATTTTCTTCTTGACACATATTTTTTTTTTTTACCCCCTAACTTATTCTACATTGTCTTAAAGGAGAAAGAAAAATAAAGGATGCAATAAAGGATAAAAGGAATACACCTAATTTGGTTTAGTTTGGTTCTTTAAAGCTTTGAAATTTTGCTTGATCTCTCATTGATTTTTTTCTGCAAAATTGAAAATACACACCAAAGCAGTAAAAGAGTAATAATAAATTACTAAAAAATAAAGAAAAAGAAAAATGATCAAAACTAAAAAGAAAAGAAACAACCTATCTTCAGCTTGACTTTCTTTGAGTTCTAAAGTGGATCTTGTAATTAAAATGCTTCCTTCTCCTTTTCAAAACTTTCATTAATATAATTTTTCAGCTTGTGATCGTTTACCTTGAAGGTACCTTTTGATTCATCAAAGATCTTTACTGCTCCATATGGAAATACCTTAGTAATTGTATAGGGACCTGTGCATCTTGATTTTAGCTTTCCTAGAAATAAATGTAGTCATGAATTATACAAGAAAACTTACTGTCCCTCATGGAATTCTCTTTTTACAATATGGTTATCATGCCATTTCTTAGTACGTTCTTTGTAAATCTTGGCATTCTCATAAGCATGGTGGCAAAATTCGTCCATCTCATTTATTTGCATTAACCTATTCTTTTCTGCATCTTGTATATCAAAGTTAAGAATTTTCATGGCCCAATATGCTTTATGTTCTAGCTCAACAGGGAGGTGGCATGCTTTTCCAAAGAGTAGCCTGTATGGGGACATACCAATAGGTGTTTTATATGCAGTTTTATATGCCCACAATGCATCATCTAATTTCAATGACCAGTCTTTTCTAGATGCACTTATAGTTTTTTCTAAAATTCTTTTTAATTCCCTATTAGACACCTCTACTTGACCACTGATTTGTGGATGATATGAGGTAGCTATTTTATGAGTGACACCATATTTGATTAACAGTTTTTCAAATTATTTATTACAAAAGTGTTTACCTCCATCACTAATGATTGCTCTAGGAGTGCCAAAACATGTAAAAATATGCTTTTTTAAAAACTTGACAACTACCTTAGCATCATTAGTTGGAAAGGGTGCTTCTTCTACCCATTTTGAAACATAATCTATAGCCACATGTATATATTGATTTGAAAAAGAACTAGAAAAAGGTCCCATGAAATCAATACCCCAAACATCAAAAATTTCACACACAAGAATATTGTTTAAAGCATTTCATATCTTCTAGAGATATTTTTAGTTCTTTGACAGCGGTTACATGAAGAGACATAAGTATGAGCATCTTTAAATAGAGAGGGCCAATAAAAATCTGATTGAAGAACCTTATAAGCTATTCTAGTTGGACCGAAATGTCCTCTTGCCTTCGGATCATGATAATGATGCAGAATTTTCTCCATTTCTTCCTCTGGAATGCATCTTCTAATGACTTGGTCTGAACAACACTTATACAAGAAGGGTTCATCCCAAAAATTGAAGGAGAAATCCTGATTTTTTGGACCAGATTCGTTCAGATCTGGTCGGATCAAGAGATATATTTCAAAAATTTTTCTCTTTGATCTGAATCAGATCTGAGATATTTCAGATCTAATTATTATTATTTTAATAATTAAAATAAAATAGAAATAAATTAAATTATATTTAATTTACCTTGATGTAGGGTAATCCTAATACGCATTGATGATCCTATAAGCAGTGGAAGGTTCTGGATCTAGCCACGCAAGTGCCTGGCCTCTACTAGTATCCACTTAGACTGGATCTAGAGATCCTCTTCTTCTCTATCATGTCTCCAAAAATTAGATCTAAAATTAATTTGAAGAATTTTTAAAACAGCTTTCGAAGATTAGCAGTTGTCCTTTGCAGCAGCGTAGCCTTCTAGCTTTCTGTCATCTTTCTCTCGCCTAGATTACACCAACTAGATTCCAAACTACTTTGGGCGTGAAGAGGAGAGGGAGATGATGGACTTGGCATGGAGGAGGGGGAGAGAGGCAGCCTTGGGGTGTTATGAATTATTTTGAGATACTCCTTGAGTTGGGCGCAGGATCTTATTTATAGACTATGCGTGATCCAACTCCTCTTCATCCCAACCAATCACAATCCTTTGTAAAATTAGATCTAAATCTGATTGGTGGGAATAGAGTCCCTTGGATTCATCCTTAGATAGTGCTTAAGACCAGTCAAAGTTGGTTCTTAGGAGGAGTCTAATCAGAATCCAATAAGAAGATGGAGTCCCTATTAGAGTCCTTATCTAATAGGGACTCCTGGGCACCTCAAACTTGGGCGCACACCATGCTTGGCGTGCGCCCTCCTCCTTGCCAGGTTCTGATAGGGGGACAAGCCCCCACCAGCTGGCGTGCGCCCTCCTCCTTGCTAGGTTCTGACAGGGGGACAAGCCCCCACCAGCTCTCCAATAGGTGCATGACACGTGGATAGAAGTCAAAGTATCAATGGTCAATATTTGATCAGTCAAAGGTCAACTTTTGACAAAAGTCAAAGGACGAGAAATGGTAGGTGACCAAAAATAGTAGGTATTGTCTTACAAAATAAGACAACCCTTTTCTGATCTAGACAGGCTCCAGTCAGACCAAGTGAAGGCCTCTGATCGAGCATAAACTCCTTTGGCTCAGTCAGGATAACTATTTATGATAGTAAAAGAAGAACGTTAGGTTCAATCGAGTGCTAGCATGATTTTTTGAACCTAATTGAATCTCATTCAGATCAATTGAACTAGATCAGTTCAATTGATGATCACCAGATTCAAACCCTTATTTGTATGACCCAGTTAGGTTTAGTTCTGTATGATAATGGGATATGTCATGATCTCTATCATCGACATCATCGAAACTCCTTTCGATGGATCAGAACTCTTCTGATTCGAACAGCTAGAATGATCGATCATCTAAATCATTCTAATTGCTCCCAAAATCCACCAGTGACACCCAGCAGTATATGGTGGCAACCCATCAGAGCTGAATGTGAACCTCTTGGTGCAGCTACCTGTGTGATTAAGTTCTTCTATCTTGAGCCCCGATTAGATTAGGATTAAGGTGAACTCGTCAAACCCTAGTTTCTATCATATGATGTAATCATTCGATTCAAGTTCGATGTGAAAACCTAAATAGAAACTCTTTCTATTATTTCACTCTGCCATGGCCATGGGCTTTTGGACTTGATTCTCATGATCATCATAGGGCTGCTTCTCTACCACCGAGGTAGATAGATTCCATCTTGATGTAATCCAGTTCCTACAATGAACATGCTATAGCCAACATACACCTCAGGGTTTCGAATGGCTAGGAGATCGAGTTATGGTGTAGTCAAACTATAACACCCTCAAGGTGAACTATCGATGCACCTCAGGTCAAAGAACCAGACACACTACTGCAGCATCGAGTCAGTCATTGATGAGAAGATAGACTTCCTAATGACTACTCGAGGTGGTCACGCTCAGTGCCCTCATTCTCTAATGAGTATCTGTACTCTCGCTTCAGTGTCTCCACACCGTAGACTCAAGACTCATCTACTAAAGAGAAGTGATTGTACACCAACCTTCCAGATCAATCACCATCCTCATGATGATCCTATGGTTGGAGCATTTTATGAGTTAATAATGATTATTCATGTCTTAAATTTTCAACTCTTGAAAATATGAATTATCATTACCATTAACTCAAAGGATGTATCACAGACACTAAATACACATATGTGATAGAAAATAACCCATTTTATTGATTATAGTCAAAATTATAATTTTGCCCCTAGAAGTGTATTACAAGTGTCAGCCAATTCTGACTTCTAGGGCACATATATCTAACAATCTTCCACTTGTCTAAAGCCAATTGGCTACAAGTCTAAGTCCCATCTTCTCAAGGTGGGCTTTGATTTTTTGTTGTCCCAACGGCTTTGCAAGTGGGTCTGCCGCATTGTCTGTGGAATTGACTCTATTGACCTCGACGTAACCCTTCTCGAGGTAATCATGGATGAGATTGTATCGCCACTCAATGTGCTTGGATTTTTGATGAGACCTCGGCTCCTTAGCAAGGGCTATGGCGCCATTGTTGTCGCAGTATAGAGGAATGGCATCTGATGGCATTACTCTAATTTTGCAGCAAACTTCTTGTACCAGAATGCTTCCTTCGCAGCCTCTGATGCAGCGATATATTTTGCTTCCATGGTGGAATCTACTATCATGATTTGCTTGAAACTCTTCTAGCTGACAGCACCACCATTGCATAGAAACAGACTCCCAGATGTCGACTTTTGATCATCTACATCGGACATGAAATCCGAGTCTGTGTATCCCTAGACTTGGAGTTCTCCATTACCAAAGATCAACATCATATCCTTAGTTCTTCTCAAGTACTTAAGGATACATTTCACAGAAGTTCAGTGTTCTTCACCTGGATTTGACTGATATCTGCTTGTGATACTCACAGCATGGGCTATATCAGGTCGTGTACATAGCATGGCATACATGAGGCTCCCTATTGCAGAAGCATAAGGGATCTTGCTCATGCTTCTATTTCCTCAGTGTGTAGGGCACATCTTCTTTGAATACCATGTCTGAAGGGTATTAATCCTCTTAGAGCCTTAGTCTTCTTAAGTACTTAAGGATAACTGTATGAGTCGGAGGATCACTATTCAGTGTTCCTTCACGCATGGATTTGACTGATAATCTGCTTCGCGATAGAGGTCGACGTCGCTGGTGTTATATGAGGAACGTTCGTTGAAGGTACAATAAGCATGAACGTGATTCATGTAAGACAGTATGGCGCAGTATGTTGTAGAAGAATAGACCTAGATGTGATACGCATCGGACTCATGCATTCTATTTTCCTCAAGTGTGCATGAGGGCACATCTTCTTAGAAGATGAATTACTGATGTCTGAAGGTATTAATCCTTTCTTAGAGTTTTCCATACTAAACCTCTTTAGTACTAGTCATCTTGTATAGTTTCCTTGTGAAGGTCTAGATCCTACGGTCTATCCCTGTAGACCTTAATTCCCATCTAGAAAAGAGGCATCATCAACAGCGTATTTATACGCGAGAGTGGTCGCTGATGCATATTTGACCATGACGTCATCAAGACATTCATATCTTCCCAATTAAGGAGGATTTCATCCCGTACATCCGAGGAAGACAATAAAGTTGCTCCACGACCTTTTTTGAAGAACCACAATGGTTTTCTTTTCAGTTTTTGATGAAACCAAACGTTTTTGATCACATATCATGACACACTGCACAGGCATGTGCTTTAAGCTGATAGTCACACGCACTGCCGCAACTGCTTACACGAGAGAATCCTTTGCAGCTGCCAAACTGATGATCAAGAAAGTAATATCACCCACTGGTATTAGCAGATACCGTATTGACGAGAGGACGAGTACACGGTCACTTACACAGCAGTAGGATCCTAAATCATTGAGCAAAGGAGATACACCACAGATTGTGTTGCTCTATACAATGCGCAGCTATTATGTCATATATCGTAGATGTCTAGATATCCAGATAAGTGAGAGAGATATATGAGGCTATCTGGCCAGGTGAGTTTTTAAGCATAAAGCCACTGAAGAAAAGGTGAGCTGAGCTGAACTGACTGTATTTGTATATCCACACTATGCTCAAGCTATGTGATGAGATGGCTAATATGTACACTGGAGGAGTGCGCCTGCAGCAGGGAATAACCACTTGACTCAGAGGGGGCCGATGGTATCATTTGGCACAGTGAGGAGGCGAGTTGAGAGACCCTATTTCTCTGAAGATCCATTTAAAACCGACGATACGAGGCATTAAAGAGGTGAGAGTCTTCTCTCTGGGTGCTCTACTAAAAGGTCCAAGACTTTGGCTTGAGTGACAGACGGAGTACATGGCAATTGCCCCTTAGAGCAGTTGCCGCACGCCGAGGGAGGTAATATCGCTTGACTATATCACCACCGATGGCGTGCACATATATAACTGTGGTCGATTTCAGAATACGGTATTAGCAAGCAAGTTGAGTGGCACGGGTGCTTATTGTATATTGACAATACGAGGACCGAGCGGGAGGAATATCTTGATAGACTCTATGCCGATGGAGCTAAAATAGATACCCTAAAGTAACTGTTTCAGAGACGTTGGTGAGGGAGCTGATAGATGAACTACGTAGGAGATTGAGAGAGAGTATGTGTGATGTTCTTAAGGTGATGCAGCTTAGTACGATCTTATATGTATAGAAGCCTGACACGAAACGAGAATTATAGACTCGCGCTTGAGAACTTCTCAAGTCAAGCTTAATCTACTTTCCAATGCCGCATCTTCGAATATAAACTATTTTTTAAGAAAGATGGCATACATCGACTAACAATACACATTGGAATCTTCTGGAAACGATGTAGTAATAGTGATCGTCGTAATGACTACTTACATTATCGAGATATGACAAGTACGAGCTCAAAGCGAGTCTGAACATGTACAAATGCCGCTGGTATGAGATTGACTGACGCGCATCTGGAACTCTGAACTGTCCAGATGTCTCGTAGTCTGTACTTGAGAGCGGACAACAAACTTCTAAGAATGAGCTCAGACTTGGTTTCTTACCATGCCATATCTCATACGGTGTGGTAGGAACAGTTTTTAGAGGGAACCCTATTCAGTAATAAATTAAAGTTAACAATGAATGTCCCCAAAGAAAATCAAGGAGGTCTGTGAAGCTTATCATGGATCGGACCATATCTAATAGAGTCCGATTGCTCCGTTCTGAAATCCCATTGAGTTGAGGTATTCTTGGTGGAGTCCATTGAGAAACTATGCCATTTTCTTTGAGATACTCTAGAAATTTTTGGCTAAGGTATTCACCTCCTCGATCTGATCGAAGAATCTTAATGGATTTTTCAATTTGTTTTTCTACTTCATGTCTCAATTCTTTGAACTTTTCAAAAGCTTCAGACTTGTGTCTCATAAGATACACATATCCTTACCTAGACAGATCATCGATAAAGGTAATGAAGTAGACAAAATTTCCTCTAGCCGGCACATCAAATGGGTCGCACACATCGGTATGCACTAGGGCAAGGGGATCTGTGGCCCTTTCTCCATGTCCTACAAAAGGAAGTTTAGTCATTTTGCCTTGAAGACAAGATTCATAAGTTGGATATGACTCGGAAGTCAACGTACTCAATACCCCATTTTTCTCTAATTTGTTGATCCTATCTTCTGCTATATGACCTAATCTTAGGTGCCATAGATATCTATCGATTGGACTATCCCTAGGTCATTTGGTATTCACGTTTTGATCGATAGTTAGAATAGGTACATCAATATATAGTTGATAAAGTCGTTAATAAGCAAACCATTTGCAATTTTATATCTTTCATAAAGAATGTTACAATGGTCCTTAAAGAAGGTAATCACATAGCCTTCTAGTGCTAAGCATGAAATAGAAATGAAATTTCTGCTAGCTGTAGGCACATAATAACGGTCTTTCAAAACTAAGTCTAAACCAGATGGTAATCGAAGAGGGTATATTTTCACCGCCACTGCAGCAACTCTTGCTCCATTATCGATGCGTAGGATCATGTCTCCATCCCTCAGCCTCCTGCTATCCTCAAGATCTTGCATGGAAGTGCACAGATGAGCACTAGAACTAGAGTCAAGCATCCAACTGGATGCAAAAGAAATCAAAAGATTGGACTTAATAACGAGCATACCTCTAGAAGGATCTTTCTTCTTGTTCTTCAAGGTGGCCAGGTAAGTAGGGCAGTTTCGCTTCTAGTGGCCATCACTGCTGCAATGGAAACACTTTCTTTTGGCAGCGGCTTTCATCTTCGGCTCTGCCTTCTTCTTCTTTCCTCCTTCCACTTTTTGCTTTTTCGTAGACTTCTTTTTCTTTCTAGAATACTTTTTTTTTGGAAAAAGTCCATTCCATAGCAAGAACTGAGTCTTTAGAACCTTTCATAGAAAGCTCAGTGGTGACCAGCATGTTCATTAATTCGGCCAAAAAATTTTGAAGTTTATGCATGTGGCAATTCATGATGAATTGCCCATATGCATCTATCAAGGTTAGCCAATGAGTGAATAACTCTTATTCAATGATTCTCTAATCATGATGCACCCAAACTTGATCTCTAATTCATGAATCTCACCGTATCCGAAATATTGATCCACTCCTTAGTTAAGTCAAACCCACCATTTGCACAGACTGGATTTCTAATTAAGTCTCTCACCGAATCTAGAATATTGAGCCCAACTCATCCTCCAGCCCATAGTATTCAATGCCTAATAGACATGGTTGCATCTTCCTGGTGCAACTGAGCCACTATATCCAGTCGAGAACAATCAATCCCAGGAAGGGCCCGTATATCTATAATGGTGTTAGACCTCGGACTTAATCTTTTCTTAGGAAGAATTGATTTAGATCTCATTAAACTAGACTTGTCATAGTCATAACAATTATGACTAACCTAGTGGCATGGGTTAGCTCGGATTATTGACCACCTCAAATCAGAACTGAGTCAATAGATATGGCCAGATAAGTGAGATCGATGGAAGGGAAATGCCATTAACTTATATAAGAACGTATTCAGATCGAGTAGCTCCCAATTAAAAATCTATCGGTCGTATGTGGCAAACTTATCTTAGACACCAAATTGTTGAGCCAGAACCAATTGAGTTACCCTATAATCCAGACTCTAACCTCTAAGCCTAATTAGGTCTTGCTTGATCGTGACTTAATCCTGACCCAGACTTAATCCTATTAGGCTGGTCAATTTAAGCATTGTTAATCCTATCTAACCAACTTTTGATTTGATTTGATCAACTGCTTAGACCTAATTGAGCTACCCAAGCCCGAACCCAGTATTATGAATACGTCTTAGATCTAAAATTCTCAATTTTAGACCTAATTAATATTTCATAATCTTAATTCTTAATTAAGTAGGTTTCATAAACAAAATATGCACAATAAATCCTAGGGTTTCAGGATCTAGGGTTTTGCAGAAAGTAAGTTTTGGATTTTCTGATTAAAGACGAATGCGCAGCACCCCTACATATCATAAGAATACTCCATCGAATGGAAGGAGAGGGCCTTTAAACCCTTCTTCATTCTTATGACCGGACGACTAAGAGGAACACCTTAATCAGGAACATGTAATACTACAAAACAGTTTTAGATCTATATCATATATATCATATACAAAATTAGATCTAATCATGGCATATTTTGCATACATCTCATGTATCAAATCATGCATATTTTTAGATCTAAATTATCTCATAATAATCTAAAAAATTAGATTTAAATTGATCTTATCAAAACAAACTCTAATCTAGA
>QRFJ01001583.1:296249-353849 GCA_006176705.1 Cocos nucifera
ATCATGCATATTTTTAGATCTAAATTATCTCATAATAATCTAAAAAATTAGATTTAAATTGATCTTATCAAAACAAACTCTAATCTAGACAACTATGTAGAACTATTCTACAACTAGTCTAGACATGCATCAATCATATCTCATATGATATTAAAATTAAATAATTTTTATTTACTATTTTTTAGATATTATTATAATAATTATAATATCAAAAAATAAATAGATCTAAAATATAATTTAATCAAATTAAATTGTAAACATGCAAGACTATTCTATAGAACTATTCTATTTTAGAACTAGTCATGCATATTTTCTAATCTTAGATCCAAATCATTTAATTTTAGTTTTTCTGATTTCAGATCTGATCATATCTCATGTGACATCTGATATCACTTATTTTTTAATTAAAATAAATTTAAAATTAGATCTAAATACTTTAGAATCTGGGCTCTGATACCAATTAAAGGAGAAATCCTGATTTTCCGGACTAGGTTCGTTTAGATCTGGTCAGATCAAGAGATATATTTTAAAATTTTTTTCTTTGATTCAAATCAAATCTAGGATATTTTAGATCTAATTATTATTATTTTAATAATTAAAATAAAATAGAGATAAATTAAATCATATTTAATTTACCTTGATGTAAGGTAATCCTATTACTCGTTGATGATCCTGTAAGCAGCGGAAGGTTCTGGATCTAGCCACGCAAGTACCTGGCCTCTACCGGTATCTACTCAAGCTGGATTTAGAGATTCTCTTCTTCTCTATCACGTTTCTAAAAATTAGATCTGAATCTAATTTGGAGGATCTTCAAAATGGCTTTCGAAGATCAGCAGTGGTCCTTTGCAGCAGCGTAGCCTTCTAGCTTTCTGTCGCCTTTCTCTCACCTAGATTGCACCAACTAGATCCCAAACTACTTTGGGCATGGAGAGGAGAGGGAGATGATGGACTTGGCATGGAGGAGGAAGAGAGAGGCAGCCTTGGGGCATTATGAATTATTTTGAGATACTCCTTGAGTTGGGTACAGGGTCTTATTTATAGACTATGCATGATCCAACTCCTCTTCATCCCAACCAATCACAACCCTTTATGAAATCAGATCTAAATCTGATTGGTGGGAATAGAGTCCCTTGGATTCATCCTTAGATGGTGCCTAAGATCAGTCAAAGTTGGTTCTTAGGAGAAGTCTAATCAAAATCCAATAAGGAGATGGAGTCCCTGTCCATCAGGGACTCTTGGGCGTCCTTGCCAAGTTCTGGCAGGGGGACAAGCCCCCACCAGCTCTTTAATAGGTATGTGACATATGGACAGAAGTTAAAGTATCAATGGTCAATATTTGATCAGTCAAAAATCAACTTTTGACCAAAGTCAAAGGACGAGAAATGGCAGGTGATAAAAAATGGTAGGTATTGTCTTACAAAATAAGACAATCTTTTTCTGACCTAGACTAGCTCCAGTCAGACTAAGTGAAGGCCTCTGATCGAGCACAAACTCTTTTGGCTCAGTCAGGATAACTATCTATGATAGTAAAAGAAGAACATTAGGTTTAATCAAGTGCTAGCACGATTTTCTTGAACCTAATTGAATCTCATTCAGATCAATTAAACTAGATCAGTTCAATTGATGATCACCAAATTCAAACCCTTATTTATGTGATCTAGTTAAGTTCAGTTCTGTATGATAATGGGATATGTCATGATCTTTATCATCGACATCATCGAAACTTCTTTAAATGGATCAGAACTCTTCTGATTCGAACAGCTAGAATGATCGATCATCTAAATCATTCTAATTGCTCCCAAAATCCACCAGTGACACCTAGCAGTATATGGTGGCAATCTATCAAAGCTGAATGCGAACCTCTTGGTGTAGCTATCTGTGTGATTAAGTTCTTCTATCTTGAGCTCCGATCAGATTAGGGTTAAGGTGAACTCATCAAACCCTAGTTTCTGTCATATGATGTAATCATTTAATTCAAGTTCGATGTAAAAACCTAAATAGAAACTCTTTCTATTATTTCACTCTGCCATGGCCATGGGCTTCTGGACTTGATTCTCATGATCATCATAGGGCTGCTCCTCTACCACCGAGGTAGATAGATTCCATCTTGATGGAATCCAGTTCCTACAATGAACATGGTATAGCCAACATACATATCAGGGTTCCGAATGGCTAGAAGACTGAGTTATGGTATAGTCAAACTATAACACCCTCAAGGTGAACTATCGATGCACCTCAGATCAAAGAATCAGACACACCACTGCAGCATCGAGTCAGTCATTGACGAGAAGGTAAACTTCCTAATGACTACTTGAAGTAGTCACGCTCAGTGCCCTCGTTCTCTAACGAGTATCTGTACTCTCACTCTGGTGTCTCCACACCATAGACTCAAGACTCATCTACTAAAGAGAAGTGATTGTACACCAATCTTCTGGATCAATCACCATCCTCATGATGATCCTATGGTCGGAAGCATTTTATGAGTTAATAATGATTTTTCATGTCTTAAATTTTCATCTCTTGAAAATATGAATTATCATTACCGTTAACTCAAAGGATGTATCACAGACACTAAATACACATATGTGATAGAAAATAATCCATTTTATTGATTATAGTCAAAATTATAATTTTGCCCCTAGAAGTGTATTAGAAGTGTCAGCCAATTCTGGCTTCTAGGGCACATATATCTAACAGAAATAATATTTAACAATAGATAAGAACCTCTTCTTTTGTTGAAAAGAAAAACCAAGTGGAAAAACCTTTCCAACCTAGTAGTTAATAATATCAGCATACGATGGAAACGTTCTACCTGATATAGCATAGAGGCGTTCATCTAAAAATTCCTCCTTGATAGGGCAAATATCTAATTCCTTCTCTATGATATTTTCTAGTTTGAAGAGGTGGTCAGCAACTGAATTCTCTATGCCCTTCGTGTCCTTGATCTCCAAATCATACTCTTATAGCAAAAGAATCCATCTGATCGATCTGGGTTTTGCATCTTTCTTGGTAAGAAGATACTTTAGAGCTGCAAGGTCGGTGTATATAATATCTTTAGATAAAATAAGATAAGAATGAAATTTATCTAATGTAAATACTACTGCCAGAAGCTTCTTTTTAGTGGTTGCATATTTTTGTTGAGCTTCAATCAAAGTGTGGCTAGCATAATATATAGTTTGAAAAATCTTATCCTTTATTTGATCAAGTACTGCTCCTATGATTGTGTCACTAGCATCACACATCAACTCAAAAGATAGGGACCAATCTGGTGCTACCATAATAGGTGCCATGACTAGCTTCTCCTTGAGGGTGTTGAATGCCTGCAAACACTCATCAGGAAAATGAAAAGAAACATCTTTACATAATAATTTAGATAAAGGTTTAGAAATTAGAGAGAAGTCTTTTATAAATTGATGGTAAAATCCAGTATGCCCCAAAAAGCTCCTAATAGCCTTAACTGAGGTCGATATGGGTAACTTTTTGATCACCTCAAGCTTAGCTCTATCCACTTCAATACCTTTATATGAAATCTTGTGGCCTAACACTATGCCTTCTTGTACCATCATATGACACTTTTTTCAATTTAAGATAAGATTAGTATCCTCACATCTTTGTAAAACAAGAGATAAGTTATGCAAGCATTTATCAAATGTGGATCCAAAGACAAAAAAATTATCCATAAATATTTCAAGAGAATTTTCAATCATATCATAAAAAATAGCCATCATGCATCATTGAAAAGTAGCTGGTGTATTACATAAACCAAACAGCATTCTTCTAAAAGCAAATGTACCATAAGAACATGTAAAAGTAGTTTTCTCTTGATCCTCAGGTGCTATGGCAATTTGATTATAACCAAAATATCCATCTAGAAAGTAGTAAACATCATGTCCAGCTAGCCTTTCTAATATCTGATCAATGAATGAAAGAGGATAATGATCTTTTCTAGTTGCATCATTTAATTTTCTATAATCCATATATACTCTCCATCCAGTAATAGTTCTAGTAGGAATTAATTTATTATTATCATTTTGAACTACAGTAATCCCACCTTTCTTAGGAACTATTTGAACATGACTCATCCATGAACTAGCGGAGATAGGATAAATAATACCCGCATCCAATAGCTTGATTACCTTCTTTTTGACCACTTTTTGCATCTTGGGGTTGAGTCTTCTTTGGGGTTGGACTTGTTAGATATATGTGTCCTAGAAGCCAAAATTGGCTGACACTTGTAATACACTTCTAAGGGCAAAATTATAATTTTAACTAATATTAATAAAATGGATTATTTTCTATCACATATGTGTATTTAGTGTCTATGATACATCCTTTGAGTTAATGGTAATGATAATTCATATTTTCAAGAGTTGAAAATTTAAGACATGAATAATCATTATTAACTCATAAAATGCTCCCGACCATAGGATCATCACAAGGATGGTGATTGATCCAGAAGGTTGGTGTACAATCGCTTCTCTTTAGTAGATGAGTCTTGAGTCTACGGTGTGGAGACACCAGAGCGAGAGTATAGGTACTCGTTAGAGAACGAGGGCACTGAGCGTGACCACCTCGAGTAGTCATTAGGAAGTCTACCTTCTCGTCAATGACTGACTCGATGCTGCAGTAGTGTGTCTGGTTCTTTGACCTGAGGTGCATCGGTAGTTCACCTTGAGGGTGTTATAGTTTGACTACACCATTACTCGATCTCCTAGCCATATGGAATCCCTGAGGTGTATGTTGGCTATACATGTTCATTGTAGGAACTGGATTGCATCAAGATGGAATCTATCTACCTCGGTGGTAGAGGAGCAGCCCTATGATGATCATGAGAATCAAGTCCAGAAGCCCATGGCCATGGCAGAGTGAAATAATAGAAAGAGTTTCTATTTAGATTTTCACATTGGACTCGAATCGAATGATTACATCATATGACAGAAACTAGGGTTTGACGAGTTCACCTTAACCCTAATCTGATCGGGGCTCAAGATAGAAGAACTTAATCACACAGGTAGCTGCACCAAGAGGTTCACATTCAGCTCTGATGGGTTGCCACCATATACTGCTAGGTGTCACTGGTGGATTTTGGGAGCAATTAGAATGATTTAGATGATCGATCATTCTAGCTGTTCGAATCAGAAGAGTTCTGATCCATCGAAAGGAGTTTCGATGATGTCGATGATAGAGATCATGACATATCCCATTACCATACAGAACTGAACCTAACTGGGTCACACAAACAAGGGTTTGAATCTGGTGATCATCAATTGAACTGATCTAGTTCAATTGATCTGAATGAGATTCAATTAGGTTCAAGGAAATCGTGCTAGCACTCGATTGAACCTAACGTTCTTCTTTTACTATCATAAATAAGTTGTCCTGACTGAGCCAAAGGAGTTTGTGCTCAATCAGAGGCCTTCATATGGTCTGACTGGAGGTTGTCCAAGTCAGAAAAGGTTGTCTTATTTTGTAAGACATTACCTGCCATTTTTGGTCACCTGCCATTTCTTGTTCTTTGACTTTGGTCAAAAGTCTACCTTTGACTGGTCAAATGTTGACCATTGATACTTTGACTTTTGACCACATGTCATGCACCTATTGGAGAGCTGGTGGGGGCCTGTCCCCCTGCCAGAACCTGGCAAGGAGAAGGGCGCACGCCACCCTTGGCGTGTGCCCAAGTTGGAGGCGCCTAGGAGTCCTTGTTGGACAAGGACTCCATCTCCTTTTTGGATTCCAATTAGAGTTCTCCTAAGAACCAACTTTGACTGGTCTTAGGCGCCCTCTAAGGAGGAATCCAGGGGACTCTATTCCCACCAATCAGATTTAGATCTGATTTCACAAAGAGTTGTGATTGGTTGGGAAGAAGAGAAGTTGGATCACAGACAGTCTATAAATAAGACCCTGCACCCAACTCAGATTAAGTTTGAGAAACCCCATGCCCCAAGGCTGCCTCTCCCTTATTCCTTCTCACCAAACTCACCTTCTCTCTCTCCTCTCCACGTCCAAAAGGAGTTTTGGACTTGGTTGGTGCAATCCAGATCAAAGAAAGGCGAATGAAAGCTAGAAGGCTGCGCTGCTGCAAAGGACGACTGCTGATCTTCAAAAGGAGTTTTGAAGATCCTCCAGATCAGATCCAGATCTAATTTTTGGAGATGTGATAGAGAAGAAGAGGATCTCCAGATCCAGTCTGAGTGGATACTAGGTAGAGGCCAGGCGCTTGCGTGGCTAGATCCAGAACCTTCCGCTGCATCAGGATCATCAACGGGTAATAGGATTACCCAAATCAGGTAAATTAAATTTGATTTAATTTATTTTTATTTTATTTTATTTATTAAAATAATAAGAATCAGATCTAAAATATTTTTAGATCTGATATAGATCAAAGAAAAAAAATTTTGAAATATATCTCTTGATCTGATCAGATCTGAACGAACCTGGACCGAGAAATCAGGATTTCCCTTCAACTGGTATCAGAGCCAAGGTTCTAAATTATTTAGATCTAATTTTAAATTTATTTTAATTAGAAAATAAATAATTTTAGATGTCACATGAGATGTGATCAGATCTGAAATTAGAAAAAATTAAAATTAAATGATTTGGATCTAAGATTAGAGAAATATGCATGACTAGTTCTAAAATAGAATAGTTCTATAGAATAGTCTTGCATGTTTTTGATTTAATCTGATTAAATCATATTTTAGATCTATTTATTTACTATTTTTTAATATTATAATGGTTATAATAACATCTAAAAAATAGTAAATAAAAATTATTTAATTTTAAACATCATATGAGATATGATTGATGCATGTTTAGACTAGTTGTAGAATAGTTCTACATAATTGTCTAGATTAGAATTTATTTTGATTAGATCAATTTAAATCTAATTTTTTAGATTATTATGAGATAATTTAGATCTGAAAAATATGCATGATTTGATACATGAGATGTATGCAAAATATGCCATGATTAGATCTAATTTGTATATGAGATATATGATATAGATCTAAAACTGTTTTGTAGTATTGCATGTTCCTGATTAAGGCGCATTCCTCTTGGCCGTCCGGTCATAAGAACGAAGAAGGATTTAAAGGCCCACTCTTTTCATTCGATGGGGTGTTCTTATGATGTGTAGGGGTGCTGCGTGTTCGTCCTTAATCAGAAATCCAAAACTTACTTTCTGCAAAACCCTAGATCCTGAAACCCTAGGATTTATTGTGCATATTTTGTTTATGAACCCTACTTAATTAAGAAATTAAGATTTATGAAATATTAATTAGGTCTAAAATTGAGAATTTCAGATCTAAGACATATTCATAATACTGGGTTCGGGCTTGGGTAGCTCAATTAGGTCTAAGCGGTTGATCAAACCGAATCAAGAGTTGGTTAGATGGGATCAACAATGCTTAAATTGACCAGCCTAATAGGATTAAGTCTGGGTCAAGATCGAGTCACGATCAAGCAAGACCTAATTAGGCTCAGAGGTTAGAGTCTGGATTGTAGGCTAACCCAATTGGTTCTGGCTCAACAATTTGGTGTCTAAGGTAAGTTTGGCACATACGACCGACTGATTTTTAATTGGAAGCTACTCGACCTGAATGCATTCTTGTACGAGTTAATGGCATATTCCTTCCATCGGTCTCACTTACCTGGCCATATCTGTTGACACAGTTCTGATCTGAGGTGGTCAATAATCCGAGCTAACCCATGCCACTAGGTTAGTCATAATTGTTATGACTATGACAAGTCTAGTTTAATGAGACCTGAATCAATTCTCCCTAAGAAAAGATTAAGTCTGAGGTCTTCCACCATTGTAGATGTGCGGGCCCTTCCCGGGGTTGATTGTTCTCGGCTGGATACAGTGGCTCAGTTGCACCGGAAAGATGCAACCATGTCTATTAGGCATTGGATGCTATGGGCTGGAGGATGAGTTGGGCTCAATATTTCGGATACGGTGAGAGACTCAATTAGGAATCCAGTCTATGCAAATGGTGGGTCTGACTTAACTAAGGAGTGGATCAATATTTCGGATATGGTGAGATTCATGAATTAGAGACCAAGTTTGGGTGCACCATGATTAGAGAATCATTGAACAAGAGTTGTTCACTCATTGGCTAATCCATCACCAATAACTGTTAGGTGAGGTGATGAGTCAGTTGGTGAGACCGCACCACCCACTAGAAATCATTAATCGTGGAGATTTTCGCATTTCTACAGAGGGAGTGTAGGGATCTGAGAAAATAGTGGGAGCTAATTTGCTTAAAAATAAAATTTCTAAATAAATTGGTCAAGTCAAAATTACAATATCTAACTAGAATCTTTGACTCTCTATAGGAAAATGTCTGCGTCCAACCCATTGGCACATATCATGCTAGCACTCGATTGAACCTAACGTTCTTCTTTTGCTATCATAAATAAGTTATCCTGACTGAGCCAAAGGAGTTTGTGCTCAATCAAAGGCCTTCATATGGTCTGACTGGAGGTTGTCTAAGTCAGAAAAGGTTGTCTTATTTTGTAAGATATTACCTGCCATTTTTGGTCACCTGCCATTTCTTGTTCTTTGACTTTGGTCAAAAGTCTATCTTTGACTGGTCAAATGTTGACCATTGACACTTTGACTTTTGACCACATGTCATGCACCTATTGGAGAGCTGGTGGGGGCCTGTCCTCCTGCTAGAACCTGGTAAGGAAGAGGGCACACGCCACCCTTGGCGTGTGCCCATGTTGGAGGCGCCTAGGAGTCCTTGTTGGACAAGGACTCCATCTCCTTTTTGGATTCCAATTAGAGTTCTCCTAAGAACCAACTTTGACTGATCTTAGGTGCCCTCTAAGGAGGAATCCAGAGGACTCTATTTCCACCAATCAAATTTAGATCTGATTTCACAAAGAGTTATGATTGGTTGGGAAGAAGAGAAGTTGGATCACATACAGTCTATAAATAAGACCCTGCGCCCAACTCAGATTAAGTTTGAGAAACCCCATGCCCCAAGGCTGCCTCTCCCTTCTTCCTCCTCGCCAAACTCACCTTCTCCCTCTCCTCTCGACGTCCAAAAGGAGTTTTGGACTTTGGTTGGTGCAATCCAGATCAAAGAAAGGCGACTGAAAGCTACAAGGCTGCGCTGCTGCAAAGGACGACTGCTGATCTTCAAAAGGAGTTTTGAAGATCCTCCAGATCAGATCCAAATTTGATTTTTGGAGACATGATAGAGAAGAAGAGGATCTCCAGATCCAGCCTAAGTGGATATCGGTAGAGGCCAAGCGCTTGCATGGCTAGATCCAGAACCTTCCGCTGCATACAGGATCATTAATGAGTAATTGGATTATCCAAATCAGGTAAATTAAATTTGATTTAATTTATCTTTATTTTATTTTATTTATTAAAATAATAAGAATTAGATCTGAAACATCCCGGATCTGATATAGATCAAAGAGAAAAATTTTTGAAATATATCTCTTGATCTGATCAGA
This sequence comes from Cocos nucifera, assembly GCA_006176705.1. Classification (NCBI taxonomy): domain Eukaryota; kingdom Viridiplantae; phylum Streptophyta; class Magnoliopsida; order Arecales; family Arecaceae; genus Cocos; species Cocos nucifera. The sequence goes on from QRFJ01001583.1 coordinate 305,718, forward strand.
TCTGAACGAACTTGGATCGAAAAATCAGGATTTTCCTTCAGGACTGTAGGCTCATAGTTATCCTCCATGAGAATTTTGTGCATACAAATTAAGGGACTAATTCCTTTGATGTCTGCTATGGTCCATCCAAATGCCTTTTTGTGTTTCTTTAGTACTTTTAACAACTTCTCTTCCATTAAATCTATCAAAGAAGAAGAAATAATAATAGGTAAGTGCGATGAACCTTTCAAGAAAACATATTTTAAATGAGAAGGAAGAGGTTTAAGTTCAAGAGTAGGTGGCTCTTTACTTGATGTCTTTGAAAAAGGAGTGGATGATCTTTCTAATTCTTCAAATCGTGGTCTGTATGTGCATGGAATATATGGTCTGCCTCAATTTTATGCATCTATTTTTTTTCATCGAACCCTCTTGTGATTGGACAATGCAAGCTTCAAAGTCCTCAAACCTATTTTCTACAGAATTCTCATATAATGGATTGTCAATAATATCAATTAGAAAATAAGTTTGATTATCATCAGGATGTTTAGTATCTTTGAAAACATTAAAAGTAACTTGTTCATCTTGGACTCTAAGAATTAATTTTTCTTGTTGAACATCTATTAAAGCTCCTCCAGTAGCTAAAAAGGGTCTCCCTAAAATAAGGGGTACATCATAATCTTCTTTCATATCAAGAACAATAAAATCAACAGGAAAAATAAACTTGTTTACCTTTACCAAGACATCCTCCACTATACCTCTTGGATATTTAATAGATCTGTCTGCTAATTGAAGAGTAATAGTGGTAGGCTTTCGGTTCTCCTAGACCCAGCTTTCTGAAAATAGAAAAAGGCATGAGATTAATGCTTGCTCCTAAATCACATAAAACTTTATCAAAACTACAATCACCAATAATGCAAGGGGATAGTAAAACTCCCTGGATCTTTTAGCTTCTGTGGTAATTTATTTTGAAGTATTGCTGAGCATTCTTCATTCAAATTTATTCTCTCATGCTCCTTCAGCTTTTTCTTATTTGTTAGAATTTCTTTGAGAAACTTGGCATACCTGGGCATTTGAGTAATAGCATCTACAAAAGGAATATTAATATGTAAATTCTTTAAAATTTTGAAAAAGTTAGAAAATTTCCTTATCTGGATGCTGTATTTGTCTCTCTGGGAATGGTAGTGGCGGCACGTAGGGCTTCACATTTGGATCAGCAAATCGTATACCTGGAGACCATCCATCTGCTGGTTGTTTTGGTGACTGACGAATTTTAGTTGATGGTTCCTTATTTGTAGTTGGCTCTTCAGTCTCTTTCTTCTGATGTGGCTCCTCCAGCTTTGTACCACTTCTTAGGGTGATAGCATTGACTTGCTCCCTTGGATTTGTCTCCGTGTTGCTTGGGCAAGGATCCTTGAGGTCTCTCGGAGATTATCTTAGCCATTTGACCTATTTGCATCTCCAAGTTTCGAATTGCTGCTGTTTGGTCCTGCCTAAGTTTGGCTTCCAAATTTTTTATAGTTGCTTCTTGGTTTTGCATAAATTTGACCATCAGCTCTTCCATGTTGGACTTCTTTTCAGGTACTTGGAATCCCGGGGGTGGCTGTTGTGCTGCATTTTGATTGCTCCATGAGAAATTTGGGTGCTGCCTCCACCCTTGATTGTATGTGTTGGAGTAGGGATTGTTTTGTTGCGGCCTGAAAAAATTACCAATATAATTAGCTGTATCAGTTGTTTTAGCAAAAGGATTACCTGTCTGGCAATTGCTCGTATCGTGTCCTCCTCCACACAGGTCACAAGTAATGCTCTGAACATGCATAGCTGTTCCCTTTAAGTTGTTGACTTCGGCTCTAAGGGCTGCAATTTCAGCTAGTAAGGTTGGCACGCAATCTACTCCCTGCACAGCTGCTAGTCTTTTTGGCATCATGCGTTCTGTCTGCCATTGATAGCTATTTGATGCCATCTCATCGATCAGATCGAAAGGCTTCTTCCTCCATTTTTTGATTAATGGTTCCTCCTGCTGCTGCATCAATCATAGAATGATTAGTAGGAGATAAACCATTATAGAAAGTTTGTACCTGAAGCCATACGGGTAGTTGATGATGTGGACATCTCCTCAGCAGTTTCCTTGAAATGCTCCCAAGCCTCATATAGTGTCTCCATGTCCATCTGCATAAAAGAAGTGATATCGTTGCGCATCTTGGCAGTCTTGGAAGGTGGAAAGTACTTGGCTAAGAATTTTTGGGCTAGGACATCCCAAGTTGTGATAGAACCTGCAGGAAGAGAATGAAGCCAACTCTTTAGCTTTATCCCATAAAGAGAAAGAAAATAACCTTAATCTAATAGCATCATCCGACACCCCATTAATTTTAAAAGTATCACAAAGTTCAAGAAAATTAGAAATATGGGCATTCGGATCATCATGCACGTGTCCACTGAATTGGACAGTTGATTGAATCATCTGGATCATCGTCGATTTTATTTCGAAGTTGTTTGCTCGTACAGGCGGTCTCCTGATGCTCGAAGCTGCATCGGCTACAGATGGTGTGATGTAATCATTTAATGGATGATGTACTGGTCGAATAGCTTCATGCTGTCCTTCGATCGCCATATCCAATCCTAGATTGATGTCGTTAGGATCTTCAGCTGCCATGTTTCTTTCTTGTTGTAGTCTTCTAATGGTCCTTTCAATTTCTGGATCTAAAGGTAGTAAGTTACTATGTCCAGTACGTGTCATGCACTGAACAAAATTTTTTTTTAAAAATAATAAAAATTAAAAATAAAATTTCTAAAGTAAAGCTAGGATCAAAATTTTAATATTATTTTAGACACAATCCCCGGCAACGGTGCCAAAAACTTGATGCGTGCTAATTTATAGCTATGGCAAGTGCACCAGTCGATCAAGTAATAAAGTGAATGAGTAGAGTATCATCCCTAGAGGATTGAAAAATAAGTACTGAAAAGCTCTTTCCTATGCTTTATTTAGAAGATCGATTTATGAGAATAAGAAAATTAAAGAATAAAATAAAAAATAATTAAAAATTTTTAAGAAAATAGAGAGAGTGTAAATTATTAGGGTTTTAAACTTCAAGAGCAATGGATTACTAAGGCAATCGGTTCACCAACTCAGTCAATACAATATTCAGATTATTTAGATTAATTTTATTTCATGTGATGACGGTGGAGTCTCCTAATTTATTCACTATCCCTTTGGTCCAGGCATAGCAAAACTATTAATATTTATTAATTATCCTTTGGTCCAGGTGTAATTTAAATAAATATTAATGCATTAAGGTTTTGTGAAACCCTCTAATTAAAATACGCTGCATCCAAAGCGCACTAAAATTTCCTGCATGCATATGAATTCTAATTTGATTCATAATACAAGGTATATAATCAAGAAGCAATTAACATAGATGTACTTGGTCCGTAACATCTATGTTCATCAGATCAATTAGAAGATGGCCAGTAATCTAAAAGCATTAAGATCAGATTTATATACTCCTCATGAATAAAATTTAAAATTAAAAATAAATCATACTGAATATTGCATCAAAAGAGTGGCTACACCTTAGCCTTAGTAAAAGAAAATTTAGTTCATGATAACAAGTTCAAAAATAGCAAATAAAATAAAAAGCATAGAGAAATTAGACTGTTTGATTGCTGAAATTGATTGTCTGTTGCTCTTGATGTGGAGAACTTGGTGAAGAAGAAGAGAAGCTCCTTGATCGATGTCTTGATTGTCGAAGAAGAAAAGAAAAAAAAAATTAAAAGCCCTTCCTTTTTTCTCAAAAATCTCTCTTCTCTTTCTACCTCTCTCTCTCTCTTTCTCTTCTTTTTCTCTCTTTTTTTTCTCACTATCTCTCCTTTTCTTTTTCTTTCGGCAACAACAGACCTTTTTATAGGCTAAAGAGGTTTGATTTTTCCCCAAAATCCTATTGAAAATTAGGTTTAAAACTCTCCAAAATAACTCAAATTAAGATCTAGGATAATTCTAACCATTGGATGTTGATCAAACGGTCCAAAAATCACTCAAAAATCATCTTAAAATAACCCAAATCAAGTCGGAAATTTATTTGGACCATTGGATCAACCTTTGAAGATCAAATCTGGGCCATCAGATCACGTGCATAGAGAAGCCTCTGATTCTTAGTTTAAGCCTCTGATTCTTAGTTTTAAGTCGGGATGAATCTCAGCCATTGGATCTCGATCGGGAGCTGCGGATCTGCCGTTCCATCAGCGCCTTGCATTTCGACCGTCCGATCAAATCTTCAGTGAAAGGTGCCCATTGGATCAGACAAAATTCCCAAATTGCCCTCTGTAGACCATGCGTGAGCTTGGTGCTGCATGGACCACCGCATTCTTCAGTCAATCAGAGTGCGCTTCTCCATGTGAAATCTCCGAAATGCCCTCCAAACGATCCACCGTGCGCCATAAAAAATGCTGACATTAGCTTGGCGTCAGTGTTGCATCAGCGGGTCGGTCTGCTGGGTGCAGTCGGACCAAACGATCTACTGAGCCAATTTTTTTGAACTGATTTGAACCGGATCGACTTTTTTTTTTAAAAATTCAATTTCAGACTCGTTTAAAGTTTGTTTTGCCTGAAATTTATTTTATCTAAATCAGAAAAATAAGATCTTCATATTGGTGGCCTTCTTTCCTATATAAGATTAATAAAAGTATCAATTTAAAAAAAAATAGATTAATTTATTTTATAATTTAATACTTTTATTAGTATATTTTTACTACTTATCACTCACTACTATATAGATAGGATGAGTTAGGATCGTATTCTGATAAGAACGTGATGTTATCATTAAGACACCATATTTATCAGTTTAATCCAACTTCTTAAATAATTAAAAATATGTAGATAGTAGTGAGTTAGGTCAAATTCATAGGGAAGGTAGTGTTTTAGTTTTGAAATCTTTGATTTTTTTTTTTAAAAAAAAAAATTTTGAAATCAAAAGTGAAGTTAAAAAATAAAAAGCAAAAATTAAAAGATGCAGAAATTTAAACTTGGTACTAAGATCTACAAGTTAGATCTTAGCATCTACTTGCAATAAAATAAAAGGCAATAATTAAAGTATAGAAATTAAATTATAATAAAAGTAAAGAGCATGAAATTAAAGTGCGTAAAAATAAATATTGTATTAATTAAAAGGTTCATAATTTAAATACATAAAAATAAATAAATAAATAAAATAGGTTAATCTCTGATCTTGGATTGGCATTCGCAGAAAGATGGTGTAGAAGCCCAGCTCTTCTTCTCAACATCCGTTGCTTTGAAGCAGCTTCTAATCTAAAACCTAGCTCTACCCTATACCAAAGCTTCACCTTGATTGAAGATTATGAATTCTGAAAGCCTGGGGTCTTATTTATAGAGCTAGGAGGAGTGGAGGATTTTCTTCTAAGCAATGTGGGACAAAGAGCCTTTTTACTCATCAAAATAGGAAGAAATTTGAGTAAAATTTGGATTAAAATAACTTTAAGATGAATCTGGTGAAGTCTGATGAAATCTAGCCATTCAATAGGAATCCAATGGACCAAAAATCATCAAAATTAGATGTGTATCGATCCAGATTAGGTCAGATTAAATTTTGGCTGTTAATCATGCATTGATGGAGAAAATTTGGCAACTGATCGCACATTGAGAGTCCTGATCACCATCAGAAGCATTTTGGATCATTGGATCTGAGTCAGATGTGAGTGCTTCCATCCGATGGCGATCCGTGTGAAGTCTAAAGTTGAATCAAAGTAGAAAATTTCCTCTACCGTCTGATCTTGACTACAATCAATTGGATCCATTCGATCACACATTTACTATTCCCATAGGCAGTATGAATTGGCTGTACTGCACACCGCAATGAATCAGCACCTTCTATCGTTGAGTGAAAAGTCCAAAATGCCCTATGAGCCATGATAGATTTTCTGTAAACCCTTTAAGGGTCTAGGTCCAGCACGTGTCACTTCATGATTCATCGGTTTCTGCTGAGTTGGCAGTCCACGCATGAATCATGGACCGACTGACGACTTCCATGGCTGAGTCGGCTAGCATCGTTGGCTTGATGCATTGATTTTGTCGGCCTGGCTCAATGCATTTGGATGCACTAGCTGATATGGCATGGCGGCTTGATCCGACTGAGCCATATGTTATTTTTCATTTAATTTTTATTTATTTTATTTCTTTAGAAGTTCATATCTTCTCAATTTTAGCTCCATTTTGTTCAAAACTTACTTCATTATGATTAAAAAAATAAGCTCTTTCCATTGATTATAAAATTTTAATTTTTAATTTTTATTATTTTTTAATTAATTTTTTAATTAATAAAAATATTAATTTCTTAAAAATATATATAAATTGATCATTAATTCTTAAAAATTAATATAAATTAATTAATAAATTAATACTTTTATTAGTAAATTTATGGTACTTATCACACCTCCCAACTTATGCTTTGCTCATCCTCGAGTAAAGAAAGAATTTAGTTTTAAATACCTTTTAACTTTAGAGTTTTGAATTTTACCTAAGCAGTTTTCAAAATGGCCATTGATATTCAGTAGAGTATAAGTGAGGTATATCATTGGAGTATTAATACTTATCAATAGAAAAATTAAGTAAAGAACATTAAATTTTTTTAAATTTTTTCTAAATTATCCCATCTTTATCTCTAATTTATCTAAACTTTTATATAGGCAAGTGTATTGCTACTTCCATCCTTCATTTATTGATTTTTATTTTTACATTGCCTACTTTTTGATGCGAATATCATTGCTTAGTTAGGCAACAAGATCCGATTACTCGGTGGAAAATCAATATATTTTTTTTAACATTGTACCACTATTGAGTATCTTAACCTCTTAAGCTTTCTATTTGATCGATGTAGCGAGTCTTAGGTCAATGACTCCCAAACCAGTTGGCTTTAGGACACTAGGTATAGAATACCCCTCGGGCTTACTAGCTCAAATCAAATAGACTATGAGTTAAGACTAGCTTTACAACGAGCTTCTTTGCCCTTCTCATCTTTTGACGTAAAATTCAATGCTTGCTTAGGCAAAGAGGCCTGGTTACTCAGTGAGAAGTACTTAAAAACTATTTTATTTTAATTTTTTTATATGAAGAAATGTATAGTTACCCTACACAAGCTCATAAAAAGTAGATTTTTCTTTAATGCTAGTAGAAAAGTTAGAAATGCTCAAAGAAAAAAAATTTTATGTTCTAGACTTAACTCTTTATTGGATTTTCTTAATACTTGATCCCTCAATATCTCACAAATTCTCTAATCCATGCATCAATTTTCTTTTAAAAATGCTTAGTTTAATTCGATTCTTAAGCATAATCAGGTGTCTAAATACTAAATACTAACTTTTTTAAGGACTTAAAATTTTAGAATTTTTATTTTTTTCCTTCCCAACTTAATCGACATTATCCTCAATGGAGAAGAAAAAATAAAGGGTGTAATAAAGAACATGAAATAATAAATCTGACTTAGTATATTTTTGGTCCAGCACATGCCTTTGAGAATTTGGGCTTTTCCTCCAACTTATTCAACATGTCCTAAAAAGAAACTAAACTAAAATGATAAATTAGATAAAAAAAACTAAATATTGGGTTGCCTTCCAATAATCACTAAGTTTACCATCTTCAGCCAGACACAATGCAGCTTACTATCCTATGTCAAATATTGGATTGATAAATTTTAATGATTCTAGATTGCCAATCTCAGAAAGTTGATTTATAATCCTATTATTGATATATTCATTATTAATTAGAGGAACATAATTTATGTCCCCATTCTCAGACCCATGTTTATTAAGAATTTCTCCTATTTGTTCTTCTAAAATACTCATGAATTGAGTTTTTGAATTAGAAGTCAAGTTTAATGCACTGGGTACTGGAAGGGTGTTTAAAGGTGGGTTTAATTTTGAAAGTAAATTAATATGATCTTGCTTAAACAACTTTATTGATATTTTATTACATGCCTCTTGATTTTTGTAAGAAGAACTGACTTCTAGGATTGAAGGGAATAGGATATTAGGTTTATAAGTCTCGGATAGATCATCTATTTTCTTTTTTCCTATGTCTATCTTATTTAAACTGGAACCAGCATACTAGTTCTGGGTTTAGATTCTTCTATATGGTTAGTCTCAGTACTAACCTATTTCTCTAAATTTTTATTTTAGCTAGCATCAGTACTAGCTTCTCTCACTTGATCTTGGTATGGGTCCATAAGAATTCTATAGCTTTTAAGTTTAAAAATTACTTTGGCTTTCTTAAATTGAGAATTCTTAAGTGAGACATTAAATTGATAATTTGGTCCAGGTAGTTGGTGGACATTAGATGGGTTGTTTGAAATTGGTAGGCTCGATAGTTGATCTAGTTCTCTCCTCATGTTAGACTCAACTAATTATCCTATTTGAGCTTCTAGCTTGGTGATAGATTCTTGTTAAGTCAAGATCGATTGTTGTTGATTCAGAATTAATTATTGAAGTTGGTTAAATCTATCATCAGCTAGATTGATCTGTTGAGGAGGTGGGTATGATAGCTAGTTGTTATATGATGGCTGGGTAAACTGACTAGGCTGACCATTATTATAGGCATAGTTTTGGTATTGGGGCCTATTTTGATAGTTTTGGATAGGTGAAATTTGGGTCTGAGCCTGAGCCTGTTAGGATGTCCAAGAAAAATTATGGTGGTTGCTCCAATCTGAATTATATAAATTTAAAAATGGATTATTAATCAATTTGGAGTAACCTTGAGCAGCTTGAACTTGTTCTTAGATAAAATATGAAAACTATGTAGTAATAGGACATTCATTCATATGATGGGTTAGGCTAGCACAAATAGAATAAAACTGATAATTAGAAGGTGATGTGAATTGTGCAGGAGATTGTTGACCTAGGGTTAGGACTTGATCTAATTTTTGAGCAAGAAAGTTCTCTTTATTTATCAAATTTGAATCAACCTTAGGACTAGATTCTAGATGTTTAAATTCATTGATCCCTACCCAGGTTTGGTAGAAAGATAACCAAGCATGGTCAATTGAGTTTTCACTCTGGATTTCAAATAAGGTATAGGCTTCGTCCTCACTCTTGTTCATGAATGCACCTCCATAGGATGCATCTACCATCTATCTGTATTGGTCTCCTAAACTCTCATAGAAAGCTTGAACTATTTGCCACTTAGATAGACCATGATGTGGGCATTTTCTAAGAAGTTCCTTAAGTCTCTCCCATGACTCATGAATCTGTTCCCCTAGAAGCTGAGCAAATTTAGTGATAGCTCATCTCATAATATTGGTTCGGCCTATGGGATAAAATTTTTTGAGAAATTTACTTTGCAATTCAGCCCAAGTTTTAATTGGTCTTCCTATTAGGCCAAGCCAGTATTTGACTTTGTCTTTTAATGATAAGAGAAATAAAATTAGTCTAAGGGCATCATTAGTTAAATTTTAAATTTTTACCGTAGAGCAGATTTCTAAGAATTCATTTAGATGCTTATAAGAATCTTCATTGATGTTCCCATAGAAAGATGGGAGCATCTGGATTATGTTTAGCTTGATCTCATGGTGGGTAGCATGAATTTTAGATAATTGGATACAAGTTGATGGATTATAGGTGGAAGGAATAAAGTATTCCTTCATCTGCTTAGGTGGTTCTCTAAAATTTTCAGTCATTTGGTTATCCGATTTAATACGATTCAGCCTTTCAATTTTATGGTTGAATTTAATTAGATCAAGTAAAGCAATTTTCTATTGTGCATGCCTTGGTGCAACCCTAAAGTATTGTTCAATTTTTTTATAGAATTTGTAAAATTTTTTAATATTTTTTAATAATTTATTATATTAAAACATATTTTTTTAATTTTTTAAAATTATTTAATTTTTTATTTTTAATTTAATTTAATTTTATTTAATTATTATTTTTAATATTTTTTAGTTAGTTTAATTTAATTTTTATTTTATTTTATTTTTAGAGGAGAAAGGAGAAGAAAGAAAGAAGAGTTCTAAAGAAGAGGTCCTAAGGAGTCCTAGAACTAAGAAGAGAGAGAAGAATTAGTTTTAATTAGTGATAATATTGGTTAGCAATCAAGTTGGTCAATCAATTCTGACTAAGAATTATCCTAGATCTAGACAGCTCCTAACTGCCAAGGTTACCTTCAAGCCCTCCATGTATAAGATTAGCCAATCAACTAGCTAGATAAGTGTAAGATCGATAAAAGTCTCCCTGTTGCTTGTCTTAGACACCAATTATGCTTGGCTAGGTAAGCTAATGAAATCAATTAGAAAGCACCTTCCTTCAGGCCCAGTCATCCCTGAACTACTTTTCTAGACACCAGTCAAATTGACTAATCCTAATCTAGTTCAACTCTTAGGATTTCTTATCCTAATGAGCTCGAGTTCCTAGGGCTGATGTTTAATTGATTTTAAAATTAAAGGCTTAGGTCAATGCAGGATGCTGGTTGATTGTTTGTGGATCAAAAAAGGATGATCAAATTTTTACCTTATCTTGATTAATTAGATTGTACCTTTAATTTGGTTTAATATGAATATGCATAAAAAAATTTCAATCAAAAGGTTCTATGCAATTTAAACTAGACTAATTGAATTCTGAAAGGCTTACCTTGCCTCCATCTATCACCAGAAGAAATAAAAATAAAACTAATATGATGCATGTTCTAGATAGTTAGGATTTCTAATCTTATCATGAAGCTTTTAATTAGATTTAAATAGATATTTTTTTATTAATTTAAAAATAAAATAAATAAATAAATTAAAAAAAGAAGAAGAAGACTAGGGTTAGGATTGATCTCATCAAGCAAAACTAAATGATTTGTTCCTTGCCCTGGTTCTTTTTATTCTTTAACCTCCTTTTCTACAAAATAAATAAAAAAATAGCAAATAATACTTATAAAAAAATAAAAATTTTATTTATAATTTATTTATAAAAAAATTAAAGAGATAAAAAATTTAATGTCCATGTCTTTTTCGATAATGGTGCCAAAAACTTGATAAGAATGTGATGTTATTGTTAAGACACCATATTTATCAGTTTAATCTGATTTCTTAAAATAATTAAAAATATGTAGATAGTAGTGAGTCGGATCAAATCCATAGGAATGGTAGTATTTTAGTTTTGAAATCTTTGATTTTTTAAAAGAGAAAGAAAAGAAAAGGGTTTTGAAATCAAAAGTGAAGTCGGAAAATAAAAAGTAAAAATTAAAAGATGCAAAAATTTAAACTTGGTACTAAGATCTACTAGTTAGATCTTAGCATCTACTTACAATAAAATAAAAAATAATAATTAAAATATAAAAATTAAATTATAATAAAAATAAAGAGCATGAAATTAAAGTGCATAAAAATAAATATTATAATAATTAAAAGGTTCATAATTTAAATACATAAAAATAAATAAATAAATAAATAAAATAGGCTAATCTCTAATCTTGGATCGACGTTGGTAGAAAGTTGGTGTAGAAGCTCGGCTCTTCTTCTTGGCATCCATTGCTTTAAAGTAGCCTCTAATCCAAAGCTTGGCTCTATCCTATACCAAAGCTTCACCATAATCGAAGACTATGAATTCTGGAAGCTTAGGGTCTTATTTATAGAGCTAGGAGGAGTGGAGGATTTTTTTCTAGGCAATGTGGGACAAAAAGCCTTTTTAATCATCAAAATAGAAAGAAATTCGAGTAAAATTTAGATTAAAATAGCTTTAAGACGAATATGGTGAAGTCTGGTGAAATCTAGCCATTCAATAGGAATCCAATAGACTAAAAATCATTAAAATCAGATGTGTATCGACCCAGATTAGGTCAAATTAAATTCTAGCCATTGATCGCATGTTGATGGAGAAAATCTGGCCATTGATCGTGCGTTAGGAGTCCTGATCACCGTCGGGAGCATTCTAGACTGTTGGATCTGAGTTAGATGTGAGCGCTGCCATCCGATGGCGATCCGTATAAAGTCTGAAGCTGAATTAAAGTAGGAAATTTCCTCCACCGTTCGATCTTGACCGCAATCAATCGGATCTGTTCGATCGCGCCTTTACTGTTCCTATAGACCATATGGATCGACTGCACCGCACACCACAATGAATCAGCATCTCCTATCATCGAGTGAAAAATTCAAAATGCCCTATGAGCCGTGATAGATTTTCTATAAACCCTTTAAAGGTCTAGGTCCACCACGTGTCACTTTGTGATTCGTCGATTTCTATTGAGCTGGTGGTCCAGGCCTGGATCGTGGATCGGCTGATGGCTTCCATGGCTAAGTCAGCTAGCATCGCTAGCTTGGCATGCTGGCTTTGTCGGCTTGGCTCGATGTGTTTGGATGCATCGATTGATATGGCGTGACGGCTTGAGCCGACTGAGCCGTATGTTATTTTTATTTAATTTTTATTTATTTTATTTCTTTAAAAATTTATATCTTCTCCATTTTAGCTTTATTTTACTCAAAATTTGTTTCGTTATGATAAAAAAAAACAAGCTCTTTCCATTGATTATAAAATTTTATTTTTTAATTTTTATTATTTTTAATTAATTTTTTAATTAATAAAAATATTAATTTCTTAAAAATATATATAAATTGATCATTAATTCTTAAAAATTAATATACATTAATTAATAAATTAATTTTTTTATTGGTGAATTTATGGTACTTATAATATTCACATGGATCTTAGTTGATTATTTTGAAAATACAAAAGAAAGAAAATGGATTGTAAGAAACTAAGAAAGAAACAAGAAAATTATAATAAAAATATTTTTCATTGATCAAAATAAAATTCATAAAAAAAATAAAAATATGATACAAGATAACTAAATCAAGTTGATCTTCTAGCAGCGCTCGATAGTAGATGTATCTCCATGAATCCTTTCATCTTCCTCCATGCAAACAGTGGTAGGATGGTTGGAAGGCTTGGTCTAGGAACTCCAAGGAAGAAAGATAAATGAAAGTATGGGAATATGAAAAAGAAAGGTAGCGACACTAGGATTAGGACCTCTCCTAGATTTGATGGAAGGCGTGCTAGGGTTGGTACCTCTCCTAGACTTTTGGAGAAGAGAGAGAGAGAGGGACACAATAGCTTGGAAAAAACTTGGGTGTTGGCTTGATTGATTTTTGGGTGAAGGTGTTGAGGTTTATTTATAAGTGTTGGAGTGGAGAAGGCCTTCATATTTTCTAGATGTGGGATTAAAGAAAGAGAAGAGATAAATGGCTCTTTGGATGTTGACCCTTGGATCTTTGATGAGTTGCTTCTGAACCATTAATTTTTAAGTCATGTTCACACTTGGATCCATGTGAAAGGCTATCTTCTAATCTGGATCCTTGAATCTTGAGAGCTTGCATCTAATCCCTTCATGAGTAAGTCGTGTTCACACTCGGATTTGATTAGCCTTTGAGCTAGTTGTCTGGTTCACTTGAATCTGAGCCAATTTAAATCCAATTTAAGTTGCATGAGCCCAAACTCCTGATTACCTATAAAATAGACTAGAGAACATCAAATTTTAATAAAATAATATTAATTATTATAATATTTAGTATCTTTAGTGATTTAATTTAAGTGTTTATCAAATATTTCTACTTCATTACTTTCACAGATGACTTTTTTAGGTATGGATATATCTATCTGATGAAACACAAGTTGAATTTATTTGAAATGTTCAAATAATTTCAAAGTGAATTAGAAAAATAAACTAGGAAGAGTATTAAAACTCTTCAATCTGATCGAGAAGGTAAATACTTTTTTGGTGAGTTTCTCATATATCTAGGAGAGAATGAGATTCTCTCATAATGGACTCCTTCAGGAACACCATAGCATAATGATGTGTTAGAAAGAAGAAGTTAGACTCTATTAGACATGGTCTGATCCATGTGGATTTTGCCAGCTTGTCGATATCCTTTTAGGGATATGCACTCAAATTGACTTGCTATCTTCTAAATAGGATTTTGAGTATGTCTATAAATAAAACCCCATATGAGATATGGACAGGGCATAAATTAGTACTCTCACACCTTAGGGTCTGGGGGTGCCCAGCTTACGTTAAATATTTAATGACAGACAAACTTGGACCAAGATTTGATAAGTGCACATTCATAGGATACCCAAAAGAAATCAAAGGGTATTACTTCTACCATGCTGATGAATAAAAATTGTTTGTTAGTCTTAAGATAATCTTTTTAGAAAAGAAGTTTTTTGATGAAGAAACTATTGCCTCTAAGATTGAACTTGAGAAAATTCAATAGGTAGTAAATCTGACATAATTAGCAAAACTAGAACTAGATTTGATTAGATCAAAGCTAGAGCTCAGTGTAACTACACCATTAATGCGATTTGGTAGAGTACCATGTCAGTCGGATAGATACTATGATTTTTTGGTCCGAGATGGTGATTCCATCAAACTCAATAGGAATGATGAGGATCCAATCACCTACATGGATGTAATGTGGTGACCTAATTCTGAAAAATAGTTTGACACCATGAAATTCGAGATGGAGTCCATGAAGGTCAATGATGTGTGAACATTGGTTGACCCACCCGAAGGGGTTAAATCCATTGGATGTAAATGAGCTTTCAAAAGAAAAAGAGATGTAGATGGAAAGGTGGAGACCTATAAAGCCCATCTGATTAACAAGAGTTATCATCAATGTTATGGTATTGATAATGATGAGACGTTCTTTTCTATAGCAATGCTCAAATCTATTTGGATTATGCTTGTAATAACTGCCCATCTGGACTATGAGATTTGGCAGATGGATGTAAAGATAACTTTCCTTAATGGAGAGTTAACTGAAAATGTGTATATGATATAACCTGAATGACTTACATTCACAAATAAGTCTAAGGTGTGCAAGCTTTAGAGATCTATTTGTGGATTGAAGTAAGAATCTTGGAGTTGGAACATGCATTTTGATAAGATATTCAAAATGTATGGCTTTGTTAAGAATGGAGAAGAGCCCTGCATTTATAAGTAGATAAATGGTTCGATAGTTTATTTCTTATCCTATACGTGGATGATATTCTTCTAATCGAGAATGACGTCCCCACACTGCAAAGAATAAAAGTATGGTTGTCATCTCAGTTCTCCTTGAAAGACTTGGATGAAGCATCCTACATCCTAAGGATGAAGATCTATAGGGATAGATCAAAGAGGATGCTTGGATTATCCTAGTTCACGTACATAGATACTATACTGAAGAGGTTCAACATGAAAAATTTTAAGAAAGGCTATCTTCTAATAGGCCATAAAATTACTCTCTAAAAGAGATTATCTGATAACTTTTGAAGAGAGAGAGTGTATGAATAGAATCTCATATGCTTCAATAGTAGGATCTATCATATATGCCATGACATGTACGAGATCAAATGTGGCATACTCTCTAGGAGTAGTAAATAGATACTAATCTGATCTAGGAGAGATTCACTGGAAGGTGGTGAAAACCATCCTTAAGTATTTGAAAAATACTAAGGACTAGTGGCTGATCTAAAACTTGTGGGGTTTATAGACTCTAGCTTTCAATCTGACTATGATGACAATAAGAACATGTTGGGTTATGTCTTTATCCTGAATGGTGGAGCTGTCTACTGAAGGAGTTTCAAGCAGCATACAGACTTAGTATGTGAGATAGAGTGCATTACAGCATCAGATGCTGTGAAGGAAGCGATGTAGCTGAGGAAGTTCATCACCAAGCTCGAAGTAGCATCCTTCCTGAATGGTTCGGTCATTCTTTATTATGATAGCACTAGAGTAATTACTTGGGCAAAGAAATTGAAAGCACAGCAGCAGACGAAGTACATACTATGCTGCTACCATCTAGTCTAGAAGATCATGAATCGAGGTGACGTCGACCTTCAGAAGATCGATGAAAAGAAAAACTTGATCGACCCCCTCAGTAAAACCTTAGTGGTAAAGGAGTTTAACAACTACAAATCAAAGATGGATATTAGATATTGTACCAAGTAGCTTTAGGATAATAAATTTATTGAGAAATATTTTTCAAAGCCAATAGTCAGCTTATTGATGGTTGTGCTATTTTATAAATATAAATAATTTATTAATAAATAAAATAATTATTCTAGCATATTCATCATAAGTCTACATCTTCTAATGAACTCTTATGTTATGATGAAGTTCTTATGACTATTTAGATTTGATAAAAAGAGGATATATCGATTAGTCCTTAAAACTGTTCACAACCAAATGATACATTGTTAAACAGGATGATAATGTTTATCGAGTGTAGATCATTGTGTGCTATATAAGTTGGTTATCCTCTTAACTAAGAAGTGTATAGATACTGGTTTAGCATATGGGTGAGATGTAAGGATATATCATCACTGAACATGATAAACTTCAGAGCATTCTACTATCAAGAATTACTCTGATGGGATATGGGTATAAGTATCCCTTGGACCTGAGATCACCATAGTGGCTTGCAAGCAACTCACTATGGTTTGGTGTCGGATTTTCTGAATTTCTAATTTAATGATGAATGATTTTTGGCTATAGTCATGTACTTATGAAGTCGGTGAGTGATCAAGATGGGATTGATCACTCCAAAGAGTTTGGAGATAGTGTATCGCTATATTTTAATTTAGCAAAATCTTGACCAGGATAAACCATGAGATGAATTTAATATTTTAAAATAAAATGTGGATGACTTATTCAGGATTGATAATTAAATCCTAAGTCATCCTATAAGCATTTATGGGTTTTAAAAATGTTGCTTTATATATTTGACCTATTCGATGGTCGAGTACCATTGCTATTTGGTCATTTTGATTGGTATAAAAATTTATTTCTATACTATTGATTTAGATTTGAATCTATGGGATCACACACATTAGAGATTTTGATCTGATCAGATGGTTAATCAATGATTAAGAATCGTTTCAGGATTAAACATTCAATATGATTGATATTTGATCCAGTGCAAGTATTACAGAAGGATCGATTAGCAATCGGATTGCTAGTTGGCTTAATTTGATTAAGCAATTAGGCTAACATTAAGTCTAATTAAATGAGATTCAATTAGATTTAGTTTGGACTTGATTGGATCAAGTCTAATTTTTTTATTGGATAAACCAATTGTAAGGAAGAACAATTCCCAATTGAACTAGGACTTGAGTGCACTTAATTTCTAAATTGATTATAAAATTAAATTAAAATTAATTAAATTTAATCAAATTTAGCTAGATTTCTAATTGGATTAGGAATATCATTAATTAGGTTGCATCAAGATCTATTTTAATTGGCTAAAGATTTAGTTTGACTAGTCAAAGCATGTAGTCCTAGTTGGACTAGGACTTCTTGTGCCACCTTTCCTTTCTCCATGCCTTTTTCATAAATCTTTTCATAGAAAATCTTATTTCTAAAAAGGTTCCATGCCTATCCTTGCCCCCATATCCCTCTTAGATGGTTTGTGATTTTGGATTGGATCAAAACTAATAAGTAGTGCTGATCTAGACTCTATTTGATAGAGCTTGGACAAACCTAAAACTCTTATCCATTATGGCAATAATTAATCTAATTGTTTCCTAAAATTTTTATGAAATAAAGAAGATTTAATTATGCACCAAATATCTAGAATTCATGCCAAAAAAATTTGAGGAGGTGCCCAAGAGTTGGGCACCCCAATCCTTATCCTATTTGGACTCTCTATCTTAGTGTTTGACCTAGACATGGACTCTTCTCTAACTCTCTATTTAAAGAGAGTTAAACTATGAAATTTTAGAAAGTTTTAGAATTAAGAGAGAGGGCTTGGGCATGGAGACCTTAGGAATATCAAAGTTGAGTGTGTGTGATTTTGTAAAGGCACAAATTATTGTGCTTAGGTGAGAAGGAAGGGCCTAGAGAAGAAGGATCTTCTCTAGGATTTTTATTTCAGATTTTCTTCTATAAATTTTTGAGAGAAGAACATGAGTAGAAGGCTTCTTCTAGATCCTCTCTTCTCCTTCTTTGATCCTTCAAGAATTTAAGTTAATTGAAGAAAGAGATTCAGCATCAACCATCGATGAAGGATTAGCGCAGTGCTAGCACACTATGCTAATTTCTAAATTTCTGGACTTTGGATTGTGATCAGAGCTTTGTGTGGGCTTCTCATAGAGGTCGGATGCATGTGTGGCTTGAAGTGACATTCTCTAGCTTAGATAAGAAAGTGGACATCTAAATCCATGAAAAAGGTAATGAGATTTGATCTCAATTGCAGACTGGATCAGATCTAGTTTTTCTTGTTTGATGTTGATATGATCAACATAATTATTTTATATTTTATTTAATTTTTCAGGTTTATATGCATGCTTTAATCATATCATTAGATCTTAGATCTAAAATTTATTTGCATATTTCATAGATTAATTAGATTAATTTGTAGCTTCAGCTGTTCTGATTTTGAAAGAAGTTTCAAAATACATGCTAGAAACCTTAGATTTTTCCAACACTATTAACCTACTCATGACCTCCATATGCAATCCATCATATCTAGAACATCCCATACATGACTTAGTTATGAATGTGGATGAACCAAAATATGAATTTATGTATATAAGGTTCTATGGCGGTCTCAAGTTAAAGGTTTACATGCACAACTCCCAATAAGAAAAATATTTTTTTGACAAATAGATAAGACTCCATTAGATATTCTCAAGTCAGATCAATTTAGTAAACCCATTCTTTAATGAGCACACACATTTTTATATTAGTATCTCAAATAAGTGATTGTGAGATCAATTATCCTCTCTTTCAAGCATACATAGGGTGTGCCAGTCTTACTGGAAATATTGATCCCCAACTTAATGTTCCATCGATTAGAAAAATTCTAGATTAGGGTTTTAGGTCTCATAGATATTATAGGGGGTAAAATAGCTCCCATCAAAGTCGGATAAAGTTCGACCTTGTTAGTCTTCTGAAGGCGCCATCTGGGTTCAAGACACACTCCGATCTAGGGTTCAACCATATTAGTCCCATAGTCTAGGAGAGTGCCAAAGGATCGGCCTTCAAATTTAGCTAGCTTAGAGGTTCAATCGAGAGTAGCTCATCTCAAAAATGATAATAACTTCTATCGATGTTTGATCTTGTGTGTTAGCTGAGCTCTTTTACTCTAACCCTCCAACTCAATCTTGATAATAGCAGATCTTGCCAAGATTACACCTTGAATTTTGTTTAGATGAACCTGAGCCAATTAAGGAAACTCATCACCTGCTTGATTCCGATCTTTAGTCTGGGATAAGCAATAGCCACTTCACAAATATTGAACTTTAGTACTATCTGATCCTGACTATGAGCCGATCTTGGGTACTGACTAAACTTCATCAAAATAACTAAAGTAGCTTCCTTACAGTTTCAAATAAGGAACTCGATACTCTTTTGGTTTCTAACTCCGACTAGCCTTAATATCTTGATTACAAACCTAGCTCATATAGCTGGTCTTGCAGTTATCCCTTTTCAACCTCAATTTCCTTCAGACCAAAGTACCAACTTCCATCATCAGCCGATCTTAAGGATAGCTAAGCTCCTAAGAGTAGTTGAACAAGTCTTATCACAGTCCAAATTAGAAATCTGATCCATAAGTTAATCATTCCTAGTCCAGGGATTAATTTTTAAGTTTAGTTCATCCGATCCTAAGCTCGAACGGCATGACCACTGATCAAGTGACTCACAGTCAAGCTCAGAAGTATCTGATCTCTTGTTTGAACTTCAACAAATAAAAATCAATCATTATCAAGTGATGATAAATGATAGCCCACTCTTCGTAACAAACTCTGAATGATCTAAATGGCCTACTAACATTTGGTTATGGCTATCACTATCAATCTATTGCAGGCTCCATCTATAAATAGGATCCTCTAGATATATTTTTTTCTCTAAGTATGCTCTTCATTCTCAATCTACTGAGTTCTCCATTCTTGTCATCGGAGGATCCACGCCAGAGCCATCTCTGGCTAGGACTTTATTTTGTAGGTTCCACTGGTGAGATTTTCATTACCTCTTCCAACAATCTCTAGCGGCCATTCATTTTTTTCTACCAATAGGATTAGCGCTAGAGAAAAAGTCCCCTTATTCTAAATGGAGTTTCTAGTTGAGCAGTCATTCTTGATATCTAGCTAAAAATGCCTCCTAGAAGAGCCTCCTCTTAGCAATTAATTGTCACCGCCACCCGATCAGAACTGGAACTAGCCGATCTTCCAGCTTCGATGCCTTTGTCTGTACTGCATCCTCCCCAACTGGTAGCGATGGTAGATGCAAGTTAGTTCAATCCACTGGTATAGTAGGTGAGAAGCCTCATGAAGCCATGCCAGCTATGCAGCAGGCTCTAGCATTGACACCACTCAAGAGACCATCATCAGAGCACTAAGATTTGGAGTAAAGGAGATCTACTTGGAAGAGCCAGCTAGAAAATTTTGGAAAAGAAAAATAGAGAGCTGCGAGTCCCTATTCTAAGCATGATTCCATCCCCGAAAAATCTCTACCACCATCAAGTTTGTCGTACTTTAAGATTCATGATTGAGATGATGTCCTTAATTAGAAGCTTCAAGAAATGAACTGGCGGATCGAGAAGCTTCACCATGTAGCCCTTGCTCGGAATGATAAAATTTACATCGACCCACCATTCATTGTCTAGATTATGCAAGAGCCCATCCCGTCAAACTTTAGGCTTCCTCAACTTGAAAGTTATGACAAGACTTCAGATCCAGTTGACCATTTAGAAGCCTTTTGAACTATGATACTGCTTCATGGTGCATCAGATGCCATTTTATACTGAACTTTCCCATCAACCCTGAAGGGTGCGGCATGAAACTAGTACTTAGACCTAAAATTTAGTATCATTTATTTCTTTAATCAACTGAGCCATCAGTTTATGACCCACTTCATCAACAGCCGACATCAAAGGTGGGGCTTGGATTCTCTCATCAATATCAAGCAAAGGGAAAGGGAGTCTATTCGAGCCAATGTCAACTGCTTCAATACCACTACTTTAGAGGTTTGAAATCTAGACTAATCAGTTGTAATGACCTCTCTGAAGGATAGTCTTTTAAAGAATGATCTTCTTTTCTCTTTGAAGAAGAAGTATCCGTAGGACTTCACTGATATGCTAGTTCGAGCAAACGATTATGCCCGAGCTGAAGAAGCGTTCAAACTACAGGATGATAATGTTGTAAAGGAATGCTTGGTGGGGGAATCTAGCAAGTTATCTCCTCTTGAAAAATCAAGAGAAGGTCAACCACATTCTAGGATACCTCTTAAATACAGAGGAATCCAAACCCTACCTCAGGCTCGTAGGTCAACAATTATGCTCCATTGAATGCTCCAAAAACTCAAGGTCTAATGAAAATTAAGGAGCAACTACCGAGGCTGGAGAGATTGCAATCTCATCCGAGTAAGTGCAATCCTAATAAGTACTATCTATACCATCATGACTATGATCATGATACTGAAGAGTGTATCCAACTTCAAGATGAATTGAGGAGCTAATTCAGTGAGGTCAGCTAGATGGATTCCTACAACATTGGTTGGAAAGGAGAGAAGAGTGGCAAAGAGCTCTTCCACAGTTAGAGCAACCTCGGAGGGAAGAATCTTAAGGAGACCAACCTCCATTTGGAATTATCAACACCATAGCTAGAGGACATTGGTAAGAAGGAGCTAGTGGACTGACAAAACCAATGAAGAGGTGGAGGAGCAAAGAATCCATCATTTTCACTAAAGAAGATGCACAAGGGATTCAATTTCCGCATGACGATGTGTTTGTAATTTCTTTCAACATTGCTAACTATAATGTACGCTGTGTCTTAGTTGATAATGGAAGCTCTACCCATGTTTTGTTTTATGATATTTTCTTTAAAATATCTATACTCAATAGTTGAATAGGACCACTAAGCTCTCCACTAGTAGGATTTACTGGCAATACGGTATCAGTCGAAGGAATAATCACTTTACCTATTATGGCAGGTCGGTATCCAAAACAGTCTTGGGCTCAGATTGATTTCTTGATGGTTAAAACTTCTTCTCCCCAATGCTATTCTTAGATGACCCGACTAATACACTTCAAGCTATAGTGTTAATATATCACCTGAAGGTAAAGTTTTCGATAGAATTTGGGGTCGAAGAAATCCAAGATGATCAAGCCCTAGCATGACATTGTTATACAATTACCTTGCAAGGAGGTAAACACTCCAAGCTTTGTCTGGTAGATGGCCTTAATGTTCAAGATGATTTAATTGAAGAGTAGGGGTAGCTTATTGATGATCTAGTCATGATCTTCTTGAATGATGGAAATGAAGATCATATGGTTCAAATTGATTCAAATTTAGATAAAGATGGTATCACCTATGGCTATTGGAGCTATCTCAATCAGAGAGAATAATAAAGTTTAAAAGCCAATCTACTATATATGTCGGGTCTTGAGAGATGCCGAAATGAGATATACTAAATTAGAAAAGCTAACTTATATTTTGTTGATTGCAGCTAGGAAGCTCCGACCATACTTCTAAGGGCATATAGTGATAATTCTCACTAATCAACCTATAAGAGTGGTCCTTCATCGGCCTGACATCTCTGAAAGAACTGTGAAAAAGGCAATTGAGCTTACAAAATTTGGTATAAAATTTCAACCTCGACTATCTATTAAAAGCTCAAATACTGATTGATTTTATAATAGAATGCATTATTCCAAATCCAACCAAGCCTGAACAATAGGAAGCTAGTACTTCTAATCTCTAACCAAGCTTCTTTGAAGAGAAAGTAGACTTTTTTAAAAATTTTTGGGCTTTGTATGTTAATGGCTCATCCAATGCTTCTGGAGTAGGTGCAGGATTAATTTTTATTAGTCCATAAGGGATTATTGCTGAATATGCACTGCACTTTAAATTTTTTGCAACTAATAATGGAGCAAAGTATGGAGCTTTGATTACAGGATTGAAAATAGTTAAAGAACTTAGGATAGATCCGTTAAAAGCCTACAATGATTCGTAATTAGTGGTAGGGCATATCAATGCTAGTTATGAAGCTCGGGAGAAAAATATGCAAAAATATTTGGATAAGATGAAGAGCTTGACTTTGGCCTTCAAAAATCTTGACATTCAGTAAATTCCAAGAGAAGGAAGTGCTAGAGTTGATTTTATCTAAATTAGCTACTTTAGCTCCAAATGACTTGCCAAAAGAAGTTTTCTTCAAAGTTCTTTAACGTAAAAGTTCAAAGGAACCTCAAGCAATAATACAAATAGATCATGAAGTTAGCTGGATTGATCCACTGATTTTATATCTTAAAGATGGCATCCTCTTTAGATATCCCAAAGAAGTTCGAAAGTTGAGAAATCATGCCTTTCGCAACATCTTATATGAAAACAAACTATATAAGAGATCTTATTCCTTACAACTCTTTAAATATCTTCGACCATCAGAAGTTGATTATGCCCTTAGGGATGTTCATGAAGGAATATATGGGAATCATCTTGGAGCAAGGTCGTTATCTTATAAGTTGCTTCGGTAAGGATACTATTGGCTGACTATGCAGTAAGATACGGTTGATTATGTAAGAAAGTATGACCAATGCTAAAGAAATGCCAATATTCAGCAATAGCTAGTTTCTTTACTCATGCCCTTAAGTGCTCGTTGGCCATTCGCGCAATGGGGGATGGATAAACTTGGACTGTTTCTTATAGCATTTGGATAACGAAAGTTTCTCTTGGCAGCAGTGGCTTATTTCATTAAGTGGGTTGAAGTTGAACCTTTAGCAAAGATTACTGAAGCTAAAGTATAGAACTTTGTTTGAAAGTCTATAATATGCAGATTTTGTTCACCTTGGATATTGATTATCGATAATGGATACTAGTTCACAGGAGTAAAGTTTGCTGAGTTCTATGAAGATTTAAATATTTTTCATCATTTCACATCTATGGCAGATCCTCAAGCGAATGATGAGGTTGAGGTAACCAACTAGATATTGCTATAAGGAATAAAGACGAGAGAGACTTAAATGGGTGAGAGGAACTTGGGTGGATGAACTTTATCATATTTTTTTGGCTTATAGAACCATCCATAGGTTGCCTACTGGAGAAACTCCATTCACTTTGGTGTTTGGAACTAAAGTCATTATTCCAGTCGAACTTGGAATTCCTTCAACATGAGTGGAAGGCTTCAATGAAATGAATAACTTTGAAGACCTTAGAGCAAATCTTGATTTATTGGAGAAAAAATGGAAGAAAGCCCAAGTTCGGATGGTAGTTTACAAATAGAAGGTAGCTCGGTCTTACAATTAGAGTCAAGAGTAAAACTTTCAAGATTGAAGACTTGGTACTATGCCGAGTGGAAATTTCTCAATCATAGAACCAAGGCAAGCTCGCCCCAAATTGGAAAGGTCCTTATGAAGTTGAGAAAATCATTCGATCAGGGACTTATTGCATAAAGGAGCTAAGAGAAGCTACACTATCTCGATCTTGAAATTTCAAAAATTTATGAATGTACTATCAATAGCTACATTTCAATAAAAAGTGTTTTATGTTAACATTTCTATCTTTTGTATATTTTAATTATAGCAGGAAGTGACCAAGCCAAACTTTATTTTTAAATGAATTTAAAGGTCTCCAGTTCTTAAACATGAGGTTAACCTCATCTTAATGAGGGTGAAGGCCTCTAGTTCTTAAACAAGAGGTTAACCTCATCTTAACGAGGATAAAGACCTCCAAATCTTAAATAAAAGATTAATCTTGTCTTAATGAGGATGAAGATCCTTATGAGGGATTTGAAGGCCTCTAGTTCTTAAATAGAAGGTTAACCTCATCGTAACAAGAGTGAAGATCCTTATGAGAGATTTAAAGGCCTCTGACTTTTAAATAGGAGGTTAACCTCGTCTTAATGAAAATGAAGGCCTCCGATTTTTAAATAGGAGGTTAACCTCATCTTAACAAGGATGAAGATCCTTACAAGAGATTTGAAGGCCTCTGATTCTTAAACAGAAGGCTAACCTTGTCTTAATGAGCATGAAGGCCTCTGATTCATAAATAGGAGGTTAACCTCATCTTAACGAGGGTGAAGATCTTTGATTTTTAAATAGAAGGTTAACCTCATCTTAGTGAGGATGAAGATCCTTACAAGAGATTTGAAGGCCTCCAATTTTTAAATAGAAGATTAAGCTCATCTTAATGAGGGTGAAGGCCTTCGATTTTTAAACTGGAGGATAACCTCGTCTTAATAAGGATGAAAATCCTTACAAAAAATTTGAAGGCCTCGAGTTCTTAAATAGTAGATTAAGCTCATCTTAATGAGGATAAAGGTTTTCAATTCTTAAATAGGAGGTTAATCTCATCTTAAAGAGGGTGAAGGCCTCCGATTCTTAAATAGGAGGTTAACCTCATCTTAATAAGGATGAAGATCCTTATGAGGAATTTGAAGGCCTCTAGTTCTTAAACAGGAGGTTAACCTCATCTTAACGAGGATGAAGACCTTCAGTTCTTAAACAAAAGGTTAACCTCATCTTATCAAAGATGAAGACCCTTATAAAGAATTTGAAAGCCTCCGAGTCTTAAACAGGAGGTTAACCTCATCTTAACAAGAGTGAAAGCCTCCAGTTCTTAAATAGAATATTAACCTCATTTTAACGAGGGCAAAGATTCTTATGAGGGATTTGAACGCCTTCAGTTCCTAAATAGGAAGTTAAATTCGTTCTCAAATAAAGTCAAAAGATCCTTGCTTGTAAACAAGGGGGATGAATTTAAGGTCGAATGAAGGTCGTCATCTTAGAATGAAGTCAACCATAAATACAAGGTGATGGCAAGGAATTCAACAAGTATAAATTATGACATGATAAAAGGAGACAGCACCATAAGTTGAAAAGAAGATTGTTCTATTAGATAAAGTTTATTATAAAGGTCACTAAAATTGATTATGAAAAAAATATAAAGAAAGAAAGAAAATAAAGTTCTATTCAAATTTTGGACTGCCAGCCCCAGCCATCACCAAGAAATATTTTAGATTACTTATTTGATCTTCGAGTTTCTTCCTTGTTGCTAAACATTCGTCAAGAAATTTTTGAGCTCTTCTGACATCTTCTTCTGCTTCTCTCAACCTTTTTCAAAGTATGGCAGATTCAACCTTAGCATTTTTAACAATGTTCTCTTGATATATCATCTAAAACTTAAGTTGAAGAAGCTTGGATTTATTCTTGTCGTAAACCTTGGCAAGATTTGTAAAGTTGTTCTTAACTGAAGCAAGCTCATTTGTATCTCCACATCGACCAGCTCGAGCATTATTTACAACTTTCTTTCTAAGTTGAGCTATCTCATCATTAACTATTTGAAATTGGCATTAGAGATCCATAATTTTTTTACTCCAACCTATAGTTATCGTAAGCCTCTTTTGTCATGCATAATTGATTCTACAAGCCAAAAAATCTCTTGGACTAGTCCTAGCCATATTCCTCTTGATTCTAGGACTAGAGCAAGCCTTTCTCTAAATGTTGGATCTTCTCTCTAGCATCTCTGAGTTTAGCTTCAAAAGAGTAAATCTCGTTAATTATGGACCAAGACTTTTCACTAGCAAACTTTAATATTTGTAGAAGTTCTTCAGACATATGATATTTTTTTGAATTGTGCTCCCCAAAAGATTATTTCGAAGCTCAACGCAAGCAGTTGATTTTAGTAGAAACTATTGTATAATTATTTTTTGATTTTTGAAGCTCCTCCATAGTTTTCTTCAACTCTTTGTTGGCCTAATGGATTTCTTTCTTCAAAATTTTTATGTGAGCTTTAAGGAAAATAGCTTGCAGTAATGGAGAAACTTCGGTGAAAAAAAAACCTATTTTCCCAGCATAGGATCATTTAGATTTGATTGGATCTGAAGAATTATTTTAAAAACTTTTTCCTAAAATCTTAATCAGATCTAAAACTTCTCGAATCTGATCATAGAGATCTGATATTAAAAGTTAAAAATAAAATTAAATTAGATTTAATTTCCAGTACCTAATTTGGTAATCTAATGACCCTACGATGATCCTGTTGATTCCTGAGGTTCTGGAAGAAGCCACGCATGCATCTAGCCTCTACTGATATTCACTCAAGCAAGATTTAAACATCTTTTCCTCATGAATCTCTTCTCTAAAAATTAAATTTGGATCTGATTTGAAAAAGCCTTCAAAATGACTTCTGAGGGTAGCCTGTTCGTCTCACGAACACCATCACGTAGATGCTGAATCTTGTGCCAAAAACCTTAGACCTTCAACTCAAATTTATGCCTGACATTTTAAGCATGTAAAAGAGAGGGAGAGAGAGGATAGAGGGGGCATGAATATCAGAGAAAAGGCTCCTTTGGATGTGGAAAAAATAAATAACATTGAGGCAATTTCATGAGAAGAGTTCTTATACAAGACATAGTGCCATAAAGAGTCCTTTTTTGACCAAAAACCTTATTAATTCGACCATTGGGACTCTTAGACCTGATCTCCATGAAAAACCCTAGACTCTATCTAGTTTTGATGCCAAAAATCCATTTGGAAGATGGCAGCATGAAAGGATAAGGAAGAGTCCATGTGCATCTAGGACTTTTCCCTCAAGAGTTTGATCCAAATCAAACTCTATCAAAACCCAGTCTAGGCATCTCCAAAAATCACAAAATTTTGCACACCCAAAGTAAAATTCATTTCCTATTACATATCTAGAAACTAGAATAAAAAAATTTTTAAATAATTTTCTAAAATTCTCTGATCATTTGACCCTCAATTCTCTTAATTGGATCAACTATTGACCCTAGTCCAATTGCACTAAGAATAAATTTAATTTTCATAATTAATCTGACCTGAACATATTTTAGTCAGATAAAATAAATCCATTTAAGATATGAAAATGAGTCAAATCAAATTTGACTCAATTGCAATAAATTAGAAAGATTACAGAAGGAGAAAGTCAGGCTCAATCGTGTGCTAGCACGATTACCTTGAACCTGATTGGATCTAATCCAAATCAATCGAACTAGGTTAGCTCAATTGATGACATTCAGACCCAAACTCTTATTTGTGTGATCCAGTTAGATTTAGTTTCATATGGTAATGAGACATGTCGTGATCTCCATCATCGACATCATCGAAACACCTTTCGATGGACCAGAACTTTTCTGATTCATACAATTAAAATGATCGATCATCAAAATCATTCTAATTGCTCTCAAAATCCATCAATAACACCTAGCAGTATATGGTGGCAACCTATTAGAACTGAAAGTGAACCTCTTGGAGCAGCTATTTGTGTGATTGGGTTCTTCTATCTTGAGCTCCGATAGGATTAGGGTTAAGGTGAACTCATCAAACCCAATATCCATCATATGAATTAATCATTCGATTCGAGTCCTATATGAAATTTTTATAGAAACTTATTCTATCATCTTCACTCTACCATGGCCATGGACTTATGGACTCAATTCTCATGATCATCATAGGGCTACTCCTCATGTATCGAGTTAGATAGATCTCCTATTGGTGCAATCCAATTTCTACAATGAACGTACTATAGCCAACATACACCTCAAGATTTTGAATGGCTAGGAGATCGAGTTATGGTGTAGTCAAACTACGACACCTTCAAGGTGAATTATTGATGCACCTCAGGTCAAAGAACTAGATACACTATTGCAACATCGAGCCAGTTATCGACGAGAAGGTAGACTTTCTTATGAATGCTCGAGGTGGTCATGCTCAGTGCCCTCATTCTCTAACAAGTACCTATACTCTCGCTCTGATGTCTCCACACCATAGACTCAAGACTCATCTATCCTAAAAAAGTGATTGTACATTAATCTTTTGGATCAATCACCATCCTCATAATGATCCTACGGTCAGAAGCAGTTTATTAGTTAATTATGATAATACATGCCTTAAATTCTCAACTCTTAAGAATATGAATTGTCAGTACCATTAACTCAAAGGATGTATCACATACACTTTAAATACACACTATGATAGAAAATAATTTTTTTATTAATTTATAATCAAAATTATAAAATTATCCTTAGAAGTGTATTACAAGTGTTAACCAATCTGGCTTCTAGAGCACAGATCTAACATTCAATCAATGATTGAGCTTGATGATAGAATTTATAAACCACGTTCTATTTCATGAATACATTGTAATATACAAAAGTATGGGAAATTTTAATTTCATTGCTCAAAAAAGGTTCTAAGTACATATGAAAAAAAAGAAAAAAAAATATACAATCAAAGGAGGTGTTGGCACCTCGGCGGGCTTGGAGACGTCGGCAGCAAGTTTAGCGGTAGGAAGATCGGCTCCAGTTATGGGGAGATCAGGTTCATCATCTGAAAGATCCTCCGGTTTATCCTCTAAGAAGTTGAGGTCCAGTTCGAAATATTTTTCAGCAATCCTTTGTTGGCAGATGTCGAAATCTTTATTAAAGGCTTCCTTGGCAAATTGAATCTTAATGTCTTCAAGTTTTTTAGAAGTCTTGAATTCTGATATGGCCTATTGCTTGGCTTCGATTGTCCTCTTTTATCCTTCCTTCTTAACTTCAAAATCTTTAGCCATAGCTTTCTTTCTTTTCTCTATGTTCGAAGCTAGATTATACTTCAGAGTATTCGTAACTTCAGTTGAAGTTTGCTCCGCATTTTTGAGCACCTTCCTAAATTGTTCAACCTCGGTGGAGTTCCTTTCTACCTCTTTGAGTACCTCCTTAAAATGCTCAACTTCAATTTTGCATTCTTGAGCCTTTGCCTTGGCAACTTCGGCTTCTTTCAGAGCTTTTGAAGCCTCCGTCTTGTGAATGCTAGCTGACTCAATGCTGGCAAACAAGTGATGACCTAATTGTAAATAGCAAAGTTGATTTTGCCACTAGAAAGTGTATATGATTGAATTTAGAGAATTCAAAATGACTTGTGGGTTTGATTGATATAGCGGAAGCATTAGATTTCAAAATCTTGGTCTATCAAATCCTAAACCCTAGGACCAACCTTGATGTAATTCAATCACATACTTGCATAAGATATAAAATTAAATAACATACTTTTAATAATCTGATTTGGTGATGATATATTTTTATGAGGCACCCACGTGGTCAGCCTCCAACAGTAATCCACATGGGAATTTATTTCAAGAACAATTCGTTTTGAAGCCTAGATTGCTGAATTCTAATAAGAATTCCTTGGTCTTTCTTCTCTCTTTTTCTCTCAAATTTATGCTCCCTTTTATTCTCTCTTAGGCTTGTTAAATAATCTTCCTAATCCTTATCTTAATTAAGACTCCTTATATTAGTTAAGATCTTGTCTAAAGAAAGACTCCTTATTTTACCAATACCTTGTCTAAAAGAAAGGGAGAAATATGAAGGAAAACTAGCTTTTCTATCATAGGATCGATCTGATGATCAGATCTATAGCAAAAATTTCTAAAATTTCTTTTATAAATTCTAATTAAATTAGAGAGTTTTTGGATCTAATTTTAATGATCTGATATTAAAAATAAAAATAAAAATTAAATTTAGGAACATCAGATGTTATCTTTAGGGTAAACCATTTTTATCCTATCGATGATCTGTCGTAGCTTGGGGTTCTGGATGTAGCCACACAAGTGTCTGGCCTCTACTAGAGTTCAATCAAGCTAGATCTAGATGTGCTCTCCTTCTAGATTTAATCTCCAAAAATCAAATCTGGAGTCTTCTGGTTGATCCTTCAAAATAGTCTCTAAAGGTCACGTGTTCGTCTCACGAACAACTTGTCTTTCTTCTTGATCTATGTGCCAAGACACTTGGATCTTTTGCTAAAACTCCTATTTAACTTTTGGGCATGGAGAAGAGAGAGAGGACCAGAGAGAGAGTGGCATGTAGAGAGGATGGTGCAGCAGCCTTGCAGTGTGGGAAGTGGGTGCATAAAAACCTAGGCATAGGAGAGGTTTAAATAGACCTCAATGCGCCATGCAGCATCAACGGATCATATTCGTTGATTTAATCAGATCTAAATCTGATTGGCCATGCAATATCACCTGATCCAATTAGGTTAGAGACCCCATAAATCCTCCTTAGATGGTGCCAAGTTTAGATAAAACCAAAAGGGTGGGCGCCTAGGTTTTTGATCCAACCAAAACCCTAGAGTCCCATTCATATGGGACTCTCTCCCCTTTTTTCCATGTGCGCACGCCATAAGGGCTGACCCCTTGAATTTTTCTCATGAGAATCCTTCTTGGGATGTGCACCCCAGATGAAAATAGGGGGTGCATGCCTCCTCCCCTCTTTTCTTTCTTGCAAAGATTGGGTCAATGTCCTGACGAAACTGAAAATGATAGGTTCTATCAGGAATTGGTAGTTATTATCTTATTTCCATCTAATGGATTAAGATAATCTTTTTTTGATCTGGACAAGATCCAGTCAGACTAGGACAAACTCTTATAGAATTTTTGGGTAAGTCTAAATCAATTTGGCTTAATTGAGATGAATCAGAAAGACTATAGAAGAAGAATATTAGGCTCAATTGTGTGCTAGCATGATTTTTTTGAATCTAATTGGATCTAATCCAAATCAATAAAACTTGGTTAGGCTAATTAATCACATCAAGATCTAAACCCTTATTTGTGTGATTCAGTTAGGTTCAATTCTGCATAGTAATGAGATATGTCACGATCTCTATCATCGACATCATCGAAATATCTTTCAATGGACCAGAATTTTTTTGATTCATACTATTAGAATGATCGATCATCAAGATCATTCTAATTGCTTTCAAAATCCACCAGTGATACCTAGCAGTATATGGTGGCAATCCATCAAAATTGAATGTGAATCTTTTGGTGTAGCTACCTGGGTGATTAGGTTCTTCTATCTTGAGTTCCGACAGGATTAGGGTTAAGATGAACTCGTCAAACCCAACATTCATCATATGAATAAATCATTTGATTTGAGTCTGATGTGAAGTTCTAATAGAAACTCTTTATATCATCTTCACTCTACCATGGCCATGGGCTTATGGACTCGATCTCATGATTATCATAGGGCTACTCCTCTTCTACCGAGGTAGATAGATCTCCTATTGGTGCGATCTAATTCCTATAATGAACATGTAATAGCCAACATAAACCTCAGGATTTTGAATGGCTAGGAGACCGAGTTATGGTATAGTCAAATTATAACATACTTAATATGAATTGCCAATGCACCTCAGGTCAAAGAACTAGACACACCTATTGTAGCATCGAGCTAGTCATTGACAAGAAGGTAGACTCCTTATGACTGTTCAAGGTGGTCATGCTTAGTGCCATCATTCTCTAACGAGTACCTATACTTTTGCTTCGATGTCTCCACACGATAAACTTAAGACTCATCTATCTTAAAGAAGCGATCATACATCAACCTTTCAGATCATTCACCATTCTAGTGATGATCTTATGATCGAGAGATGTTTATAAGTTAATTATGAAAATACATGTCTTAAATTTTCAACTTTTGAAAATATATATTAGCATTCCATTAACTCAAAGGATATATCACAGACGCTATGTACACAATGTGATAGAATAAAATAACTCTTTAATAATTTTAAGTCAAAATTATAAAATTTTTCCAAGAAGTGTAGTATAAGTGTTAGCCAATCTAGCTTCTAAGGCACTCATCTAACAAACTCCCACTTGATCTAAAGCCAATTGGCTATAATTTTAAATCCCATCTTCTTAAGGTGGGCTTCGATCTTCTACTAGCTTAATGGCTTTGTCAGTAGGTTAGTCGTATTATCTACGATGTTGACTCTCTTGACCTTGACGTATCCCTTCTCAAGATAATCATGGATCAAGTGATATTGCCACTTGATATGCTTCGACTTCTAATGAGACCTTGGTTCCTTAGCTAGGGCTATGGTGCTATTATTATCGTAGTACAGAGGAACGGCATCCAATGGCATCACTCCAAGCTCTATGGTAAACTTCTTATACCAGAATGCTTCTTTCACAACTTTCTATGCAGTGATGTACTCAGCTTTCATAGTGGAGTCTGCAATCACTATCTGCTTAGAACTCTTCTAGCTAATAGCACCATCATTGCATATGAAAAGACTTCTAGATGTCAACTTTCGACCATCCATGTCGGACCTAAAATTCAAGTCTGTATACCTCTGAACCTAGAGTTCTCCATTTCCAAAAATCAAAAACATATCCTTAGTCCTTCTCAAATACTTAAGGATATACTTCACAGAAGTCCAATGCTCTTCATCTAGATTCGATTGATATTTGCTCGTGACACTCATAGCATGTGCACTATTAGGTCATGTACATAGCATGGCATACATGAGGCATCCTATTATTGAAGCATAAGGGATCCTACTTATGTATTCAATCTCCTCAGGTGTGCTAGGGCACATCTTTTTGGAGAGATGAATGCCATGTTTAAAGAAAACCAGTCCCCTCTTGGAGTTTTCCATGCTGAACCTCTTCAGCACCTTCTCTATGTACATCTTTTGTGAAGGACCCAGCATCCTATTCGATTTATCCCTATAAATCTTAATTTTCAATATAAAGGATGACTCTCCTAGATCTTTCATAGAGAACTCCTTCGACAATCATATTTTAATGGATGTTAATATGGGAATATCATTTCCAATCAAGAGGATGTCATCCATGTATAGTACGAGAAAGACAACAGTGCTCCCACTAACCTTTTTGAATACATAGGACTCCTCATTTTTGATGAAATTAAATAATTTAATTATAGTATTAAGAAAAGTATTCCAGCTCTGAGATGCTTGCTTGAGTCCATATATAGACCTTTATAGCTTGCAGACCTTGTGATCACAATCAGTGGATGTGAAATTAAGAGGCTATTCCATATAGATATCTTCCTCAAGATATCCATTTAGGAATACCATTTTTACATCTATTTACCATATTTCATAATCAAAATATGCTGTGACTGCATGCAACATGCGGATGAATTTAAGCAGACTAATGGCGAAAAAGTCTCCTGATAGTTAATGCCTTCATGCTAACTATATCCTTTCACTACGAGCCTGGCTTTGAATGTCTCTACATTCCTATCGACATCTATCTTTTTCTTGAAGATCCATTTACATCCAATAGGTACAATACCTTCAGGTGGATCTACCAAGGTCCAAACTTGGTTCGAGTGCATCGAGTCAATTTCTGACCTCATTGCCTCTAACAACTTTTCGAAGTCAATATCCAGTATCGTCTTGTCATAGGTCTTGGGATCATCATCATGAATCCCATTTCTCATGAGGAATATTTTTTTTACATCCTCTAAAATTGTACCCAAGTACCTCTCAGGAGGATGAAAAATTCTACCTGATCTACGAGGTGGAGGTTGTGTTTGGACTGACTTTAACTAATTTGGTTTCTTAGGTTCCTTAGCTCATTGCTCATTAGAGACCTTCTTCTTGAGCCTAATCCATCTCCTAATACCACCATCTTGAATAAACTATTTTTCAAAAAATATGGCATGTCGACTTACAATCATATTATGGTCTTCCAAAATGTAGAACTAATATCCTAATGACTCCTTAGGATATCTATTGAATTGAGCTCTAAAGAACCTAGACTCTAATTGGTCTGTTTGCTATTTCTTAACATGGGTCAGACAACCCAAAATTTTGAGATGACTCAGACTTGATTTCTTACCATGTCATATCTCATATGGTGTGATAAGAATGATTTTAGAGGAAACCCTGTTCAGTAAGTATATTGCTGTCATTAGACTATGTCCCCAAAGAAAATCAGGAAGCTTCGTGAAGCTCATCATGGATCGAACCATATCCAATAGTATTTGATTTCTCCATTCTGAGGTATTCTAGGTGGAGTCCATTGAGAGACTATGCTATTATTTTTAAGATAGTCTAGAAATTTTTGACTAAGGTATTCACCTTCTTGATCTGATAAAAAAATCTTAATGGACTTTCTGATTTGCTTTTCTACTTCAAGTTTGAATTTCTTGAACTTTTCAAAGGCTTTAGACTTGTGTCTCATTAGATACACATATCCATACCATGATAGATCATCAGTAAAGATAATAAAGTAGACATAATTATCTCTAACCAGCACATCAAATGAGCTACATACATCTGTATGTACCTGGGCAAGTAGGTTCATGGCCCTTTTCCCATGTCCCATAAAAAGGAGCTTGATTATTTTGCCTTGAAGGCATGATTCATAAATTAGATATGTCTTGAAAGTCAATGGACTCATAAGTCTGGATTTCTCTAATTTGTTAATCCTATCTTCGGCTATATGACCTAGCCTAACATGCATAGATACCTATCATTTAGACTATCCCTAGGTCGCTTAGATCCTATGGTATTCATATTTTGCTCGATATTAAATATAGATATATCATTATGCAACTGATAGAGACCGTTAATCAAGAAATCACTTATAATTTTATTTTACAAAAAGAATAGTACAGTGGTCTTTAACAAAGCTAATTACATAACCTTTCTATGCTAAAAAAGAAATAAAAATCAAATTCCTACTTATTGCAAGCACAAAATAACAATCTCTAAGAACTAAATCTAAACCAGATGGTAGTCGAAGAGGGTAGGTTCCCATGGCCATAGTAGCAACTCTTGCTTCATTTCCAACATAGGATCATCTCACCATCTCTCAGCCTCTTGCTCTCCTCAAGACCCTGCATAGAAGTTATTGCCCAAGGATGGCTTCCTAAGAGAAGGGGGGGGATTGGGTATTTTAAAATTTAGCTTAAGATATGAGCAATTTAAACTAATCAAGGGCTTAAATGAAACAAGCTATATAATGTGCAGTGAATGAAAGTAATAAGACAGAAATACATAATTACAAACACAATAATTTTATAGTGGTTTGGTGCTAAACTCAGCACATACGTCCACTTTCTAAGTAAACCACTTAGGAATTCAACTATAATCACTTAGCTTGATTATAGTCTGATTATTTTACTTGGACTCACAATCCAATTCAGTTGGTTTTGATCTTGGCTCACCAACTACAAACATACAATGGTTATTTTTCTGGGCTAACAATCAATCCTGATTGATTTTGTTCTAGTCTCACCAATCTAACCTTATAATGTCCAACTCTAGGCTTGGACCAACCCTAGTTTCTCATCCCAAAAAACTTGAAAGAAAAAGAAAAGTACAATAAAATTAAAATAAACTCAATGAAGCTTATGAGAAGAAAATCTCGATAGATTTGCTTGATGGGTTGACTTCTTCTCTTGAATGCTTGAGAAGAGTAGAAAGCAATCTTCAATAGCAATGTCCTGACTTCTCTCGGATTGAGGATGTTAGAGGGACAAATGTTTGTCTAGATGTCACTCCTTTTCTTTCATAATATTGCTCACACACTAGAATATACTGAAAAACTATTTGGAAGCTCTTTTTGCAAGTTCAAAAGTCTATTCTCTTATCCCAAATGTTCTCTTAAGTATCTCTGAGGTTTTCCACCATTACAAGTAAGCTAGGAGGGCTTCTGGAAGTGATCTAGCCATTAAAAGACCGAAAATAGCCATTAGGAGACATGTAGAGTGAAAAAGCTATGAAACTAGAAACTAGCCATTACAAACACCGTGTTGGCTCAGTTTTTAACTAGGTCAGCTCGGTGCAAACAAGGTTGATTCAATTTTCAGCTGGGTCGGCTTAGTCTCAAAGATACTGAAACACCTATTTGTATCATCTTCTATTTTCTGAGACTGGGATGGTTACTTTTCTGACTAGGTCGGTCTAGTTGTCACTAGATCGCTTAGTTAAAAACTAGGTCGGCTCAGTCTCCTAGATCATAAAAAATTTTGCTTTCTATCCTTTCTATCTTTTGCTTCCACTGAGATTAGGTTGGCCCAATCTGAGACTAGATCAGCCCAGTTTGTGTGCCATACATGCCAAAGACCATTTGTGACCCTTCTCCAATTATTTTTGTAGGCTAGACTTGTCCTTTTGCCATGATTTAATCTTCATTTTAACTTTTTAAAAGATGTATCCAATCTAAAATATCTTCTCTAAAATCTTGAATAAAGAATCTTCATTTAGATTAATGGGAACACTTGGGGTTTGTGAAATCTTGAAATTTACAACTACACATCCTCATAAATAACATTAGTAATTTAATAATCTATACTCAAATGCTTTTATTATCATCAAAATCAATCTAAGATCAACAATCTTTCCCTTTTCGATGATGACAAAACCTTTTGAGTATAACTTTTCCTTCATATTTCAAAATGATATTTTTATTCAATCTTACCAATTAACTTATACATCATATTTATTTACATATGCTTCCCCTGAATATGATAAGTATGTTCAATTTTAAGTCAAATTTTGTATTGCTCCCTCTTATTATGTGCCGAGATTTCAATTTAGCAATTTGAGTTATGATATCTTCTATAATTGTAATTACAATTGAATCACTATTGCTTGCGCCTTCTTTGTTTAGTTCTTACTTAAGTAATGCCCATTCTTTCCATTCTTTTTACTTAATTTGTATTTCAATTGTCAATCATTATATACTCAATTTTCTGCCCCTTTTGGTCATTATCAAAAAATCAAACACACAATATAAGAAAAGAATTGATCAAACATGAATTCCATTTAACCATACAATATAAACTGATAAATTCCGTTCATTCATTAGGAGAATTTGATACAATACAAACCAAAATCAAACTTCATTCATTCATAGATACAAAAAGGTCCAAGTACAAAATGTTGAAGTTTGAATATTACATATCATGAAGACATGAACATTTGCAACCAAAATGTTCTAAGTATGACTAAATGGATCCTATAAGCAACCTAATCAACATTAGGCTCTGGAGGGTCAGATGAGGCTGGATCCGTGGGTGCTAAAGTATACTATTCGGTGAATACCTTCCTCACAGCATTTTCCATCAATGAGGAAAGACCACCGGAGAGTCTATCATATACTCTGGTCGAGATGTGCTGCACTATCTCTTTAATCTAATCCTCATCTAGTCTGACAGTGGACGAAGATGGAATAGGCACTGGATATTGTGGCATGAGCTCTAGCTCATGTCTCTCTTGTCCTTCTTCATCTAACTTCACCCAAATCCCATTAACCTTCTTAAACTTCATCCTATACATCAATTTTAGATTATATGTATCATAGTGCTGAAGCTTCCTACTAGGTTCTCCTTCCAAACTAACTCCAAAGTCTTGAAACACCAATGTCAAAAGCATCCCGTAAGGTAGTGTAGGTTTTTCTCTTTGGGATGCTTCTTGCATCACCCTCAAAATCAAAGATGGAAGGTTAAACTTTTCTCTCATTATGATATGATACATCATAGCTATATCATTTTTATTAAGGAAATCAAACCTTCCTACTCTGGGTTCTAGAATTCTGACTGAAATATGGTGAAGTAGTCTATTTTCTATGAACAGGTCTCTAGCATGGATTTCCTCAAAATGCATGGCATCATCTCTACTAAATAATAGTCGCAACCCACTCACTCGATCATCTAGTCTCATAGCTCCTTCAGTGGGTGCCTTGAGTAAACTCCCTAATTTCTCCATAGTCAAATTGATCTTTACTTTCTTTACCTTTATTTCAAAAAATTTTGGGCTAATCTTAGCATTTCCATAGAACTCCCATACTAAATTTGAATAGGTTGGGAGGTTGATTCCAGAACATAGGTATTTTCAACCTTGATACTTTAACCCCTCTCCAAATGCAAACCCTTTCTCTTCCAAAAATCCAAAACCTACCCTTCTACCGATTGTAATAGCCCCAGAAGAGAGAGGGACGGGTGTGGAAGAGGAAGATGGAGGGCAAACCAGAGTAGGAGGTTGAGGGGGTTGAGTGGACGGTCCCGAAGGAGGTGAGGAGAACTGAGATGACCTAGAGGGTGAAGAATGGTCTTCACGAAACTTAGTTCGCCATTCTCCACCACTAATCCCCCTTCTAGATGGTAGAATCGGACATGCATGCTTGATCCTATGGGTTATGGTTTGTTTCTTGCGTGCCATGATTCCAAAACCCCACTCAAATTCGATGGAAAAGGGTTTCTAGGGGAAGGTCATTAGGGATCTAGGGTTTCCTCTGTAAACGGCTAAGAAATGAAAAATAGAAGAGCCATCGATTTGTTTGTTAAAAAAAAAAAAAACAAAGCCCTCGATAACTTAGCCAGTCTAATTCTTTTGTGAAGAAAAATTGAGTCGGCCCAGTACTAGGATGACTAAGTTTTTCTATAAGAAAATAATGGGACAGCTCAGTTTGGCATAGACTTGAATATTCTGATTTTCAAGTCCAAAATTTTTTTTATTTATTTTTCTTTTCTAAATGAGATAAAAATTGAATAAATGCAAGAAAACTAACCATATCAAAATTAATCATTTCATCGTATGAAAATCAATTATCACAAGATATTCATTTAACAAATTGGATCAAATAAACCTAATTGCTTTCTAATTATGCAAAATCTTTCTTCATTCAAGGGTTTAGTAAACATATCAGCAACTTGATTTTCAGTAGGCACATATTCAAGAAGTATATCATTATTTTGAATATGCTCTCTAATAAAATGATGTTTTACTTCTATATGTTTTGTTCTTGAATGTAATATAGGATTTTTAGTTAAATTTATGGCACTTGTGTTATCACGTCGAATAAGAGTGTTATTTCAAGTAATACCATAATCTTCTAGTTGTTATTTGATCCATAATATTTGAGCGCAATAACTTCCAGCAGTAATATATTCAGCTTCCACCATGGACAAGGCTACCAAGTTTTATTTCTTGCTAAACTAAGAGATCAAATTCACTCCTAGAAATTGACATGTACCACTTGTACTCTTTCTATCTAAGCAACAACCAGCAAAATCTGAATCACTATAACTAATTAAATCTAATAAAGATTGTTTAGAGTACCATAAACCAATATCTTGAGTATTTATCAGATACTTAAATATTCTTTTAACTACTAATACATGTGATTCCTTAGGATTTGATTGATAACGTGCACACATGCATACACTAAACATTATGTCCGGCCTACTTGTAGTTAAATATAGTAAAGATCCAATCATACATTGATATAGCTTAGGATCTACTATTTTTTCTTTTGGATCTTGATCAAGCTTGCAACTTGAGCTCATGGGAGTGCCACTTTTTTTGACATTCTCCATCCCAAATTTCTTTAGCATTTTCTTGATGTATTTTCTTTGGTTGATGAAGATTCCCTCATTTAATTGCTTGATTTAGAGTCCGAGAAAAAAGTTAAGCTCTTCCATCATACTCATCTCGAACTCACCTTGCATGAGATTAGCAAACTCTCTAGACAAAACCTCATTAGTAACACTAAATACTATATTATCAACATATAATTGGACAATCAATAGATCACTTGATTTTCTTTTAGTAAATAGTATTTTATCTACATTACCTCTTTTAAAATTATTATTTAATAAGAACTTACTCAATCTATCATACCAAGCCCTAGGTGCTTGTTTTAATCCATATAGTGCTTTCTTAAGTTTATATACATGATTAGATAAATCTTGACTCTCAAAGCTTGGAGGTTGTTCTACATAAACTTTTTCTTTAATTAAACCATTTAAAAATATACTATTTACATCCATTTAAAAAAATTTAAAGTTCATGAAACATGCAAATGCTAAGAGCAATCTAATAGCTTCAAGTCTAGCTACGAGTGCAAAGAATTCAACAAAATCAATATCCTCTTCTTGATTGTACTCTTGTGCAACCAATCTAGCCTTGTTTTTAATTACATTATCCTTTTCATGAAGTTTATTTCTAAAGATCCATTTTGTACCAATTATAAAAATTTTTTTAGGTCTTTCAACTAATTCCTAATTCAAATTGGTTTTACTCTTCTTGCATTGCTAATATCCAATTTAGATCTTTTTTAGCTTCAATTACATTTTTAGGTTCTAAATGAGATATAAATGCAATATGATTCATAGCTTCCCTAAGAGATGATCTAGTTTTAACTTCATGAGATGGATCACCTATTATTAATTCCTTAGGATGATTATGATCATACCTCCATTCCTTTGGTACATTGGATATACCTTGATCATCTTGAGATTATGGCAACACTTCTTCAACTTCTTGCTCTTTATCTTCTTTTTCTTGAGAGGAGTATTTTCAAGTGATATATCCTTCATTTTCTTTTCTAGAATTTCTGCATCCGTATCAAGCTCTTCTTCTCTTATTTTAAGAGAGTTAGTTTCATAAAAAATAACATGTATGGATTTTTCCATAGTTAATGTTCTTTTATTGAATACTCTATATGCTCTACTATGTGATGAATATCCTAGAAAAATTTCTTCATCTGATTTTGCATCAAACTTTTCTAGCTTATCTTTACCATTTATAAGAATAAAACATCTACATCCAAATATTTTAAAATGTAAAATATTTAGTTTCCCTTCTTTATAGAGTTCATATGGAGTTTTCTTTAAGATTGGTTTAATTAGACCTCTATTAAGCACATAGCATGTGGTGTTAATAGCTTTCGCACAAAAATATTTTGGAAGGTTGCTTTCATAAAGCATGGTTCATGCTATTTCAATCAATATCCTATTCTTTCTTTCTACTACACTATTTTGTTGGGGTGTCCTAGGTGCTAAAAATTTATGATTGATTTCATTTTTAGATCAAAAATTTTAAATTTTTTTATTTTTAAATTTCGTGCCATGATCACTTCTTATATATAAGATATTGCATTCTTTTTCATTTGTTATTTTGTTAAATAGATCAACAAACATATTAAAAGCACTATCTTTATGTGATTAAAATAAAATCCATGTATATCTTGAAAAATCATCTATTATAACAAAGCCATATCTTTTTCCTCCAAGACTAATAGTTGAGATAGGTCCAAACAAATTCATATGAAATAGTTCTAGAGGCTTAGTAGTTGAAACAATATTTTTGAATTTAAAAGAGGATTTTGTTTATTTTCTAAGATGGCATGCTTTGCAAATTTTGTCCTTTTCAAAAATTATTTTGGGTAACCCCTTTACTAAATCAAGTTTAATTAATCTTGCTAGTGAATCCATACTTGCACGACCTAATCTATTATACCAAATCCAACTTGATTCATTTAGTTTAGCATTCATAGCAACAATACATTCAATATTCTCATTTTTAAGTTCATCAAGATCAATAATGTAAACATTTCCATATTTTTTCCTATGAATTTGATGCTTTCATCTATAGAACTAACTACAATGCAATGAGATGATTTGAATAAAACATTAAAACCCTTATCATAAAGTTGGCTGATACTAAGTAAGTTATGCATTAGTCCTTCAACATATAAAATACTTTCTATGCTAGTAGAGGATGTTATTAATATATTACCAAGATTAATGATTTTTTCTTAACCATTATCTCCAAATATGGTAATACCTCTATCTTTAGCTTCAAGAGAGATAAATTATGGTTTATCTCTCGTCTTGTACCTTGAGCATCCGCTATCGAGATACCATCTTCTTTTAGCTCTTACAGATGCCAAGCACACCTACACAAGCAATTAAGTGAACTTAGGTACCCAAGCTAACTTGGATCCTTTGGGATTAGTATAAGTGATTGATTTTTGAACTCAAACTTGTTTTACTTTTTATTTGCTTGAATTAAAGATTTTGCATTCAATAAATTTATGTTCAATTTTATTACATTTGTAACATGTGATGCTTCTACCACAATTGTGAGATTTTGCATATACATTCTTTAGTGATTTTTACTTTTTTGATGGATCGTACCCTATACCAGCTTGATCAAAGATCATTTTTTGACTTTCAATTATAGTTTGCAGATTTTTGGAGCTTAGCATATATCTATCTACTATGAATCTTAATCTTACCACTTCATCTTGTAAGGATACAATTTTTTTATTTGATTCATTTAGATTGCCTTATATTTCCTTCACATTTTCTTCTATCTGAGCTTTATCTATTTTTAAGGATTGATTCTCTTTCCTTAGTTTCTTATTTTTATGAGATAGATTTTTAAAATAAAAAAGTAAATCATTAAAAGCTTCATACAATTCCTTAAATATAAATTCAGAAATTGAATCATTATGTACCACATCTTCCAATGCCATAAGGCAAAAATTGGCTTTTTCTTCTCTTGGACATTCTTCTTCACTTGAAGATGAATTTTTGTCATTGCTCTATGTTGCTTTTAATATTTTCTTCTTTGATTTCTTTGAGCCCTTCTTTAATAATGGACAATCCATTCGAAAATGTCCGAGCTTCTTACATTCATAATAAGTGATTTGATCTTTCTCTTTTTCTCTTTCTCTTTCTTTGCTACCTTCGCCCTTGCTGAAATTTCTTTTTCTTGGTTCAAACTTTTTTCTTCTTTTCATGAATTTCTTGAACCTTCTAGTAATTAGTATTATTTCTTCATCATCCTCCGAGTCTTCTTCGAAGTCACTTTTCTCTTCATATATGGCATCAGCTTTGAGTGCTATGCTCTTCTTTTTCTTCACTTTCTCTTCTTGTCTTTGGTTCATGTTCAGCGAGTGACCCAATTAACTCCTCCAATGCAAGAATGTTTAAGTCTTTCGCCTCTTAAATGGCAGTCACCTTTGGCTCCCAATTTTTTGGCAAAGACCTAAGAATTTTATGCACAACATCGCTGTTAACATAATATCTTCTCAGACTTTTCAAACCATTTAGAATATTAGTGAATCTAGTAAAAATTTCAGTTATTATTTCATGTGGTTTCATTTTAAATAACTCATACTTATGTACCAACATATTTATCTTTGATTTCTTGACTTGATTAGTACCCTCATGGGTGACTTCAAGTCTATTCTAATTTTTTTTGGTGGATGAACATGTTGATATTCTATTGAACTCATTAGCTTCCAAAGCACAATATAAAACATTCATTGCTTTGGCATTAAGCTGAGCTTTTTTTTTGTCATATTCATCCCAATCCTTTTCAGGTTTTGGGATGGACACTCCATCAACTATGATTGTAGGTGTGTGAGGTCCTAACATTATGATATTTTACATGTCATAATCTTGTGCTTGGATAAGTATTCTCATTCATGCTTTCTAATAGGTATAGTTAGCCCCATTGAATAGCGGGGTTCTATTGGTTGATTGCCCCTCAA
Organism: Cocos nucifera; assembly: GCA_006176705.1. Taxonomy (NCBI): domain Eukaryota; kingdom Viridiplantae; phylum Streptophyta; class Magnoliopsida; order Arecales; family Arecaceae; genus Cocos; species Cocos nucifera. The sequence goes on from QRFJ01001583.1 coordinate 349,749, forward strand.
CCAATGGAGTCCCAATTGTGGTTGCCATTTAATCTTTAGCTCTTTGATATTTTGATCAACAACTAATATTAGAGTACCTTCTCTGATATCACTTGTTGCCCAAGGATGGCATCCCGAAAGGAGGGGTGAATTGAATATTTTAAAATTTAGCTTAAGATATGAGCAATTTAAACTAATTAAGGGCTTAAATGAAATAAGCTATGTAATGTGCAGTGAATAAAAGTAATAAGATAAAAATATATAATTACAAACATAATAATTTTATAGTGATTTAGTGCCAAACTCAGCACCTACGTCTACTTCCTAAGTAAACCACTTAGGAATTCAACTATAATCACTTAGCTTGATTATAATTTGATTATTTTACTTGGACTCATAATCCAACCCTGTTGGTTTTGACCTTGGCTCACCAACCACAGCCATACAATGATTATTTTTTTAGGCTAACAATCAACCCCGATTGATTTTATTCTAGGCTCACCAATCTAAACTTACAATATCCAACTCTAGGCTTGGACCAACCCAAGTTTCTCATCCCAAAAAACTTGAAATTAAAAAAAAAGTATAACAAAATTAAAATAAACTTAATGAAGCTTATAAGAAGAAAATCTAGGCAAATTTACTTGATGGATTGATTTCTTCTCTTAAATACTTGAGAAAAGTAGAAAGTAATCTTCAATTGCAATACCCTGACTTCTCTCAGATTGAGGATATTAGAAGGATAAATGTTTGCCTAAATGTCACTCCTTCCTTTTCATAATATTGCTCACACACACTTGAATGTACTAAAAAACTATTTGGAAGCTCTTTTTGTAAGTTCAAAACTCTATTCTCTTATCCCAAATGTTCTCTTAAGTATTTCAAAGGTTTTCCACCATTACAAGTAAGCTAGGAGGGCTTCTGGAACTGATCTAGTCATTGAAAGATCGATAATAACTATTGGGAGATATGTGGAGTGAAAAGCTATGAAACTAGAAACTAGCCATTATAGGCACTGGGTCGGTTTAGTTTTTAACTGGATTGGCTCGATCCAAACTAGGCCGACTCAGTTTTTTGCTAGATTGGCTCAGTCGCAGAGATCTTGAAACATCTATTTCTATCATATTCTATTTTTTGAGACTGGGATAGCTGCTTTTGTGACTAGGAAGGCCTAGTTGTGATTAGGTTGGCTTAGTTGAAAACTAGGTCGGTACAGTCTCCTGGATCATAAAAAATTCTACTTTATATCGTTTCTATCTTTTGCTTCCAATAAGACTAGGTTAGTCTAGTCTGAGACTAGGTCGGTGTTAGATATGTGTGCCCTAGAAGCCAGAATTGGCTGACACTTGTAATACACTTCTAAGGGCAAAATTATAATTTTGATTTTAAATAATAAAATAGGTTATTTTCTATCATAAATGTATATTTAGTGTCTATGCTACATCCCTTGAGTTAATGAAAATGATAATTCTTATTTTCAAGAGTTGAAAATTTAAGACAAGAATTTTCATTATTAACTCATAAAATGCTTCCACCGTAGGATCATCATGAGGATGGTGATTGATCTAGAAGATTGGTGTACAATCACTTCTTTATAGTAGATAAGTCTTGAATCTATGGTGTAAAGACATCAGAGAGAGGGTACAGATACTCGTTAGAGAATGAGGGCACTCAGCATGACCACCTCGAGCAGTTATAAGAAAGTTTACCTTATCGTCGATGACTGGCTCAAAGCTGTAGTGGTGTGTCTAGTTCTTTAACCTGAGGTGCATCAGCAGTTCACCTTGAGGGTGTTATATTTTGACTACACCATGACTCAATCTTTCTAGCCATTCAAAATTTTGAGGTGTATATTGGCTATAGCATGTTCATTGTAGAAATTGGATTGCACCAAGAGGGAATCTATCTACCTTGGTAGATGTGGAGCAGCCCTATGATAATCATGAGAATCAAGTCCTTAAGCCCATGGCCATGGCAGAGTGAAATAATAGAAAGAGTTTCTATTAAGGCTTTCATATAGGACTTGAATCGAATGATTAAATCATTTGACGGAAATTAGGGTTTGACGAGTTCACCTTAACCCTAATCTGATCGAAGCTCAGGATAGAAGAACTTAATCACATAGGTAGCTGCACCGAGAGGTTCATTTTTAGTTCTGATTGGTTGCCACCATATACTACTAGGTGTCACTGATAGATTTTGAGAGCAATTAGAATGATTTGGATGATCGATCATTCTGGTTGTATGAATTAAAATAAGTTTTGATCCATCGAAAGGTATTTCGATGATGTCAATGATAGAGATAATGACATATCCCATTACCATACAGAATTGAATCTAATTGGATCACACAAATAAGAATTTGGATCTGGATATCATCAATTAGATTAATCCAGTTTAATTGATTTAAATAAGATTTAATTAGGTTCAAGAAAATCATGCTAGCACACGATTGAGCCTAATGTTCTCCTTCTACTATCATTAAAAGTTATCTCGACTGAGCCAAATGTATTTGTGCTCACTCAGATACCTTTACTTAATCTAACTGGAGCTTTTTTAGATCAAAAAAGGGTTGTCTTAATTTATGAGATAAATTTAAGACAACACCTGCTATTTTTCATCATCTGCTAATTCTTATCTTTTGACTTTGGTCAAACGTCAATTTTTGACACTTAAACCTTTGCCCATGTGTCATGCACCCATAGGAGAGTAGATAGAGGCTTGTGTTAGATATATGTGCCCTAGAAGCCAGAATTGGATGATACTTGTAATTTTGACTATAATTAATGAAATGGATTATTTTCTATCACACATGTGTATTTAGTGTCTGTGATACATCCTTTGAGTTAATGGTAATGATAATTCATATTTTCAAGAGTTGAAAATTTAAGACATGAATAATCATTATTAACTCTTAAACAGCTCCCGACCATAGGATCATCACGAGGATGGTGATTGATCCAGAAGGTTGGTGTACGATCGCTTCTCTTTAGTAGATGAGTCTTGAGTCTACGGTGTGGAGACACTGGAGCGAGAGTACAGGTACTCATTAGAGAACGAGGGCACTGAGCGTGACCACCTCGAGTAGTCATTAGGAAGTCTACCTTCTCGTCAATGACTGACTCGATGTGCAGCAGTGTGTCTGGTTCTTTGACCTGAGATGCATCGGCAGTTCACCTTGAGAGGTGTTATAGTTTGACTACACCATTACTCGGTCTCCTAGCCTATTGGAACCCTGAGGTGTATGTTGGCTGTGACATTATTCGTTAGGAACTGGATTGCATCAGATGGGATCTATCTACGTGTTAGAGTGGAGTAGCCCTATGATGATCATGAGAATCAAGTCCTGAAGCCCATGGCCATGGCAGAGTGAAATAATAGAAAGAGTTTCTATTTAGTTTTACATTGGACTCGAATCGAATGATTACATCATATGACGAGACTAGGGTTTGACGAGTTCACCTTAACCCTAATCTGATCAGGGCTCAAGATAGAAGAACTTAATCACACAGGTAGCTGCACCAAGAGGTTCACATTCAGCTCTGATGGGTTGCCACCATATACTGCTAGGTGTCACTGGTGGATTTTGGGAGCAATTAGAATGATTTAGATGATCGATCATTCTAGCTGTTCGAATCAGAAGAGTTCGATCCATCGAAAGGAGTTCGATGATGTCTATGATAGAGATCATGACATATCCCATTACCATACAGAACTGAACCTAACTGGGTCACACAAACAAGGGTTTGAATCTGGTGATCATCAATTGAACTGATCTAGTTCAATTGATCTGAATGAGATTCAATTAGGTTCAAGGAAATCGTGCTAGCACTCGATTGAACCTAACGTTCTTCTTTTACTATCATAAATAAGTTGTCCTGACTGAGCCAAAGGAGTTTGTGCTCAATCAGAGGCCTTCATATGTCTGACTGGAGGTTGTCCAAGTTAGAATAGGTTGTCTTACTTGTAAGACATTACCTGCATTTTTGGTCACCTGCCATTTCTTGTTCTTTGACTTTTGGTCAAAAGTCTACCTTTGACTGGTCAAACGTTGACCATTCACCCTTTGACTTTTGACCACATGTCATGCACCTATTGGAGAGCTGGTGGGGGCCTGTCCCC